>LR812526.1:23594584-23682084 GCA_903798195.1 Danio kyathit
CTTAGTGAGAGCGAGCAGAGAAAGCACTCTGTTGTAGACTGTTGCTTGAAGTCAGCAGAGAGAGAGAGAAAGAGAGAGAGAGAGAGAGAGAGAGAGAGAGAGAGAGAGAAAAAGAAATCGAATGATGAGCAGAGAGGTGGGGAAACCACAACACATTTCATTTGGCTGAAGGGAACCTCCATTATTTCCAATGCTGGCTCCTGCTTCGTGTTTCTCTCAAGCAGACGTGCTTATCTCACCACGTTTAGCCTCGGACGAGTGAGTCAGCAAATGCTGTCAGCTGCTTTCCAAACTACCAGGAAGACCTCCCGTTACACTCTTTTGTCTCCTCATGGCTTTCTTATGCAATCAGATGCACAGCATAGCATTCAAACGTTACCGCTGATCTGCTTTAGTGTGTAAACTGTATTTACTTTTCAGCTGCACAGATCAGAGTGGAAGGGATTCGGATTATTTTGTTGCTGTCGTCTGTTTAGTCTCTGTTCGAGACAGCGGGCGTGAAACTAGGCTAACTCTACTGAGCTCCTTACACAATAGTGCTAATGCTTCTTAACATAGCAGCTGAAGAAAGCCAGGAACCATGAGAGCTTTGATAAGACATCAACCTAAACAGAAAACAAAAACGGTTTTGCAGGAAATCTAAATAAATATACTTCACTGTTCTAATGCTCGTGGTCAGTAAGATGAAAGAAACTGAAATGACTTTTATCTTGAAGGATGCAAGAAACTGATCAAAAGTAACAGTTTATAAGAAGAAAAACTCCCATAAATGCTGTATTTTTGTATTAAATGTAATTTTTAAAAGTGTACTAAGCAGTACAAGTGTTTTAATTAAATATTTAATGTTTATGAAGAGGGCGGCACAGTGGCTAGCACTGTCACCTCACAGCAAAAAGTTTGCTGGTTCGAGTCTCGGCTGGGCCAGTTGGCATTTCTGTGTGGAGTTTGCATGTTCTCCCCGTGTTCACGTGGGTTTCCTCTGGGTGCTCCGGTTTACCCCACAGTCCAAAGACATCCGCTATAGGTGAATTGGGTAAACAAAATTGATGAGTGTGTGTGAATGTGAGAGTGTATGGGTGTTTCCAAGTACTGGGTTGCAGGTGGAAGGCCATCCGCTGTGTAAAACATATGCTGGAATAGTTGGCGTTTCATTCCGCTGTGGTGACCCCAATCAGAGACTAAGCCGTAGAAAAAATTAATGAATATTTATTGAGCAAACTGCCATATTAGAATGATTTCTGAAAGACAGTGAACCTGCTTAAATTAATTACATGGGGAATTACATCCTTAGCCCCTTTCACACATACAGACCTTTCCAGAAATTACCATCATTTTTCCGGGAAGGACTGTATGTGTGAACAGGCCCTTTTTGAAAATACCAGTAAATTAATTCCGGCAATTTTCCGGAATGCTGCGCTGTGTGAATGCAGAAGGAAGATTGCCAGAAAGAGCGCATTCATGTCTAGAACGCGCTAACGTTAGACGTCTACTTTAGCCAATCAGAACACTCAGACACATTCACGTCCGCGCGGTTTATGAAAATAAAAATAAAGATTTTGAATATTTTTCCAGACACATTTAACTGCTAGATGTAAGTCAGATAACGTTTCTATGTTCCTTCTTAATGCCAACTGTGGAAAAAAATATCGATAAAATGATGATAAACCGCCGTTTGTTTACCTTCAAGCTCTGCTTGACACATGTGCATGCCAGCACACACACATATTATGTACATCTAGACATGCAAAAGTGTTCCTCCAAATGTCGAAGTGGTTCACAATACTTATCCATCCACAGACTGTGTAATGTAGTGCTGCATGAATGCTAAAGCTTAATATAAAAGTGAAACCATCAAGCCGGATCCCTATTACGTTTACAAATACAACCGCAGTTGTTTAGAGCTCATTTTTGGTTAATGTCAGATTTTACCGGTATTTTGGAATGGATGTGTGAATAGTCCTTTCCGCAAAAATTCTGTAACATCCTTGCCTGTGTGAACAGCGCTTATTCAACTTACCAGTAAAGTCGTTCTGGTAATTGTTCTGATATTTACCGTATCACTGTGTGATAGGGGCTAATGATACAAACGGTTACTTGAAATTGTAATACTATTTCACAATATTACTGTCTGCGCTGTATTTGATCAAATTAAAGCAGGCTTTTATTCATGTGCATTCCCTTTGTCATAAAATAGGGTCTAATTTTTCACCCTATGCCATTTTTCTATTGAACATTTCAATCCAACTTAGTGTGCAAATCTGAACCACTAGACTACTGCTGCGTCCCAATTCACATAATCTCCATCCTAAATAGTATTTGAAAGATAGAATTAGTATGTCCCAAACCACAGTATGTTGAAAAGAGTATGCCAAAGGTTCCCGGATGGTTTACTATTTCCGGTAAAAATCCGAAGTGTAAAAGCGTCCATACTCTAACTGCTGTTGTTGCTGACAATACATTACACATTGGAAATGAATTTGATGAAAACTACAAACTCTGGAAAAAAAAAAATCAATATCTAGCCAACTGGAACATATTTAAAATCACGTTTTCAGTGTTATGTTTCATCTGCAACAACAAATGTAAACTTATATAAAGATATAATTGGACATTAACTTCTGAATGCGCCCAAAGACCTGAGGAGATTTCTCTACATGAATGTCAGATTATCCTGCTGCTGCTTCTCCTATAAAGTAGGTAATTAAATATGAAAGAAATGTGGATGTGTCAAGATTAACAGGTGACATAGCTAAGCAACATAACGATCTGTTAACGAGAAAGTAGTATGTCCCAAAGCTTGCATACTCCTTTGTTACACACTCAAATGGATATACTTTTAGGGTGTAGTATAAGTATGTGAATTGGGACACAGTATACCTAAAAAAAAGTATCATTCAGCTTTCTGATAACATTTCTATTGCATTTTGTGATTTCACAAACTAAACAGTTATCTAACTGCGTACATTGTTAATGTGACATTTAATGATAGACAGATGGAAGCAGCCATTATTTACGCAAATAATTCCAAAACTGCTTTGTTTTTTCGTGGAACATAAAATAGGTTGTTTTAAATGTCATTTAAAACTAGGATTAAGATGCATTTTGGTTAACTGTTTTCAACCACTTAGCTGATTTCTTTGAGATGAGGATCAATAGGCATGACAGAGTACTGATCTTTTAATCTGGTAGTAAAAAAATTTAATTAACGCAATTTATATTTAAACGTGAATGGTGACTACAAAGCAACATTTATACTTCTTCATCAAGTGATCGCCATACCCGCCTCGCATACCGTACACACAGATGATGCCTTTGTGAGCAAGCATTAATACTTCCGTGTTTTATCTGTGCTGCTCTGCAATAACAATTCTGAAATGCTAGTAGGCAGTAGAGTTTCTTTTCCAGTGTTTTGAGTTTACAATGCTATTGAAGAAATAGCTCACACTTATTCAAAGAAAAAAAGAGGTGGAACTGGTGAACTAGGGTTGCACATTATATAGTTCAAGCATCAATATCGCAATGTGCACAATAGCAATAGTCACAGCATAAGATATGCAATGTTGAGTCTGCATTATAGTTGACCAGGAGCCACTGCTAAGTTTAACCAAAAAAGAGTGAGCTTATCATTTGCACGTGTTTAAGGCCTGTGACTGAGCATTTTAAGATAGTTTAAAACATTTGAGCACAGAGCACCATCTTTACTTACTTATTTATTCTTTATTTAGTTATTTTGCCTTGTTTCTAGTCCAAATATCTACACTACAAAGTGAAAGCAAGATAATTTCACTTACTTCATTGGCAGAAGATTTTGATTGGTTTAAGGAAAATCTCAATTTTTTTTTTATTTTTTCTGAAGTTGGAAACAAAACAATATTTTACTTGATCTATGATTTTTTAGATATTTAAACTAGAAACGAGACAAAGCAAAGTAAGAAAACCATTTGTGCTTAAAAAACTGTCCAATAGAGCTATTCAAAACATCTTGTGAAACTGTATTCGTATCATAATTTTTAATGAAGAAAAATAAATCGCAATATCAGATTTTTTCAATATCGTGCAGTCCTACGTTCAACAACTTGAATCATAAAACGAACACAAAAGTATCCATCTGGAGCTCCTCTGCAGGACTCAACACTTGCCACCTGCCTCACACTGCTTCCACACACACACTCATCACCGCTACCAAGCCGACCAATCACAGAACTTATGCTCTGTGTAGTCGTAACATAAAGTTACATTTGAAGGGTGCGCATCAGTTTATAGAGACTGTACGATGGCTATGCCGGACCTGTCAAGTGCACTTGACGCAGAAGTATAAATTGGCCTTCAGGACAGGTAAGAAAGCACTGTTTTTCCCCATCTAAAAAACTTGGCCAGCGTACTTCAAAAATAGCTCCAATTTAACAATGAGGTCAGTAGGTGGAAACTAGGTAGCCTTTAGTGACTATTTAAAAGAAATCCTAGTGAGGTTGCATTTTTTTCTACCACCAAAAATGGTCAAAAGTGGTCAAGCTCTAAACATTTCCAATCCCATTCACATACAGTATATTTTGACCACCACTTGTGGTTGACATGAATGCACCTTAATTCTAGATATAACACTGAAAAAAAATTATGGATTTACTACATTTTTTTTTACAACATTTGCAATGTAACTGGTTTCAAACAGTTTATATGGGCTTGATTTAAACAAATAAAATTTAGTAATGCTAATGTAATGTTTAGTAACAACTTAATTCGTTTAAATTCAGCCCATATAAATTGTTTGCAACCAGTTACCAAATATTTTAGTAAATCCAATAAATCATTGTTTTAGTGCAGGTTTTGTCCCATAAAAATAAAGTCAGTGGGGTTCAGTGTTTTTTTGAACCCCTTTAAAAAAAAATGTAAGAACATAAAGAGCTGAAATATTATTCAACATGTCTTTTGTGATTTTAGAAGAAAGTCATACAACACTCAATATATGACTTTCGCTGCTTGTTCAAACTAATTATTTAAAGGGCCATGAATCTATTGTAGAGTGATATTACTGTAAACTTAGTAACTAAATCATTTTAACTGAGGCATATCTTTAAAAACTGAAAGAGTACTGCTGATGATACTAACTAACTTTGCCTTCTGAATAAACAAACAAAGAACACTGGTCTAGGGATGTCCCGATACAACATTTTAACTTCCGATACGATACCGATATTGCAGCTTTCAGTACTAACCGATACCGATACAAATCCGATATAATAATCAGCACAAATCATGAATACTTTACTTTTACCTATTTCGTTGAGAGTAATGTATGAACGGCTAGATTATACATTAGATTTTTTTTTTAAGAAGATAAGCATTTCTAGGGCTTGACGCTAACTTTCAGGAGGAGGACATGCGCTCCTAAGTGGAAAAGGAGCGCATTAAAGAATTTTAGGAGCGCAGTAAAAATGTATAAAATAAATAGTGTTTTTGCCTAATAAATGTTCACGAGGAGATCTGTAAACAAAGCACTGTCATTCATTTGAAAACGATAAGTACACTAGGTTTTATTTTACTGCAACAACAGCTTAAATAGTGTTTAATAATTATAATTTAAGCTGTATGGAGTTTAGCTAGCGGTCCAGAGCAGGTCTGGGATCATATTGCTCTAATGAAGGCCTCTCTAAACTGATCTGAATCAAGTCTTCAGTTGTGGACGTGCCTAGGCAGCTTCTTGATTCATTTTTCAATCCAGTTTCGAGCGGAAAAATCTCTTTCACACTGGCCAGCAGAAATAAGGAGTTATAGTTATAAGTTATTGTTAAGTTAATAAAAATGTGCAGTATGGTTAGTGCAAACATTTACATGATCAGATCTATTTAATCTGTGTTTGTATCATAAGATGAGTATGGCTGTATCAATGCTCCCAAACAAAACATTATTTATTTTATAATAATATATATTGTACATATTATCTTTAACATAGATATACTTTTCTCCACATCACATAAAATAATGTGACGTTTTAAAATAATTTTATTTATCAAAATTAATTTTATTTGCATAATATATTGCACAGATTCCACCCTACTTCCAACATGGAAAAAGTATGACAATGTAAAGAAAGACAGAACTACAAACTCATGTGCAAAGCTGACGCTGTTTATCTGAACACTTTATCTTTCTGGGCTTTTAAAAGAAGAGTTAAATATGGGAATACCATTCTTTCTTTTAAACCATAATGGCCCTCAGCAACAGAATGATTTCTTATTCTTATTTAACAGACAATTAAAAACAAAAATGTTTATCATTTAACACCTTTTACATGACACTGTTTCTTTTCAGTGAGTTCAAGTAAAAAAAAAATTAATAAAAATAAAGAAATCCACTATTTGACTCCTACTATCCATGTGCACCACTGACAGGTCAAATCTGCTCGCTCCCTCTCTCTCTCTTTCGCGCGCGCATATAAAGTAATGCAAAAACGCAGCTATAGAAAGCGAAAGCACAGTATATAATGAGCTGGATCAGTCTATTTAGTTAAAGGTTTTGTGAACAGGTCGCGTCTCTGTGGGTCTGCAGGAGCAGAGCATGCGAGTCTGTGGCGGTGTTCATTTATCACGCACACAAAACCGGGCCGCTGAGGTAAAGTCTTTTGTGTGGGAAGCGCAGGTGTTGAATTGGGTATCAATCACACTGGATGCACTATGATATGCCATGACTGAATTGTAAACTTTTTCTATGAGGCTCGCACGATGTGCGATACGCCGCCATTCGGTGCCTTGCGTGGCTTAGCAGCGTATACAAAACAAAGTAAAGATCGCTTGACATGAAGTAAATAAACCAGTATAGATGTGCCGTTGTTGATAGCGTTAGCGTGTGCTACCGTCAAAATAGATTTCTATCGTAATACACCATAACTTAGCGTGAAGAGCATGCTAAATCTTTAAGGGACTTTGCCAGCAAGCAGTGCTGTGATCACGTGGGCTTTGCACGCTGGCTCTGGACGCTGCTGGATAAAATAGCTGTAACGGAGTTTAGAGCGGAACAGACTGCTTATATCGGAGATTTTTAACGCAGTCCGATAAAGTTTGTTTGGACTGATATCGGACCGATTTCCGATATCAATATCGGATCGGGACATCCCTACACTGGTCACACACTTACCAAATCTGTAGAGACAGGACAATCAACACAAACTGGAACAGTGTCTTTTTTTAAAAGAAGATAAGTGGCAAATCGAGATTTCACAATTTACAGATTCAAAAAGCTCTCGGGTAAATAAATGTTCCTTACAAACATATTTTTGTCGCATGTTAGCAGACCACTGTAATCCACACATGACCTGATCTATCATTGCAGGGAAATTGACACAAAACCTTCATTGCAGCACATTTATAAACGCAACCCTGACAACCCATGTCTTCGAACAATTCTTCTACTACTTGTTTGAATTACGGTTGGCAACACAACATGGCATCTATCTGAACACTGTAACAGGTAAAAAGAGTCTTGGACGCTATATCATGCATATTAATGAAGTTGCATCTTGTTCACAATAGAGCGCACTGATTGGTTTGAACCAAGTCTCTCCCATGAATTAATGAACAGATATGCTGAAAACTCAACGACGTCACTTTGTACCGGCCGATACAGACAGCCAATCTCCATGCTGGAATTTACACCATGATCTCATTGCTCAAAATTTATTTAAGCCAGAAGAATTTGCTCTAAGCAATGCAAAAACAACCAATTTTCACTTTTTGGTGAAATATATGTGCCTTAATAGTGTTTTTAGCAGCGTGGGAAATATATATGACTGTCAACATCTCAAAAATGTGCTTTGGTGTTTCGTGACCCTTTAAAATGAGCTGAAACAACACAATTCTTGAGTTTTGTTGGGGACAACTGAGCGAGTGTGAGGCATTCAAAACACCATTTACAACTATTTACGATTGCATTTTAAAGATCCCTTTATAACTTCAAAAACAGAACAGTTTCAGCACATAGTTGGGAGCACAAGCAACCCATTCTAGCTCCCTGCCTGAGACTCCAGGGGAAAAAACGTCAAGCATTCTTGGCAGGCGACGCAAGAATGTGCTGAGATTGGAAATGATTTGGGTTCTCAAGGGGGCCGTGCGTTTTTTCATCCACAGCGTGGTTCAAAAAGACCTCCTGTCTGTCCAACATTCCGACAATAGGCTGAAGCGTGCCATCCAAATATTGCACAGAGCAGCAGTGCCATTAACAAATGCTGGGCGAATTCAGCACAGTGATGTCTCCGCTGCCTGCTTTTCACACCCTTGTCTGATCCTACACCCCAGAGACTCAATAACTTCACAAACCAGAAAGCAGAGCACAGTTTTTGCTAGCGTTCAGCAGAAAGGTCTCTGCTCTTGAAAGACAGCTTAGTAGCAGAAGATATGAACGCACTTCCCCATTTGCTTTCAAGATGTTAGATCTGCTCAAAAATGGATGCTAAATCTTCTAATATAACATTTCTGTGGAGTGCAAATAATTACCACAGAGCACAAAATAAAATAACACCAGAAGCAATCATCAGAATAACAAATCAAACTGATCTACAGCATCTCAATCATAACCAATTCAATGTTTGTTTCAATTGATCACTGGAAACGAACCAAAGAATAATATAATATAACAAATAATAATCAGGAACGGACACCATAGACAGGGCATTCAAATCAATTCACACTCACATAAATAAATGAAAATTACTAAAATGTTGTCTCATACATCACAGGCCTGTAGTTGATAACAGCAGTTTTCTGTAGTCCATGATTGTGGTTTTGGTTGTGAAGTACTTGTACATGAACATAAGCTAAATATGTAATGTGCATGACTTCACTGCTAGTGACGTAGTGTAAACAAGGCCTTTTATTAGGAATGGACAGCATAACACAATGAAAAAAATGAAGCAGAACTTTTCTTCTATGGAGCCAGATCAGTCTTAAAAAATAATACATTTACAAAATGAAATTCATACATGCACATTAATTTGCATATTTTTGAAACGTGTTATGAATTTACGAATTGGATTTGTGCATTTCTAAATGGTGTTTTGAATTACGAATAGGATTTGTGTTTTTTAATCATGTTTGGAATCCATGAATTGGATTTGTGCATTTTGAACCGTGTTTTGAACTTATAATTTGGATTTGTGCATTTTGAACCGTGTTTTGAACTTATAATTTGGATTTGTGCATTTTTAAATCGTGTTTTGAATTTACAAACTGAATTTTTTGTATTTTTGAATTGTGTTTGGAATTTACGAATTGGAAGTGTATTTTTGAATCGTGTTTGGAATTTACGAATGAGATTTATGCATTTTTTTTTTTTAAGATTTATTTTTGGCCTTTATTAAGTGGATAGGACAGTATTTCAGACAGGAAGTGAGGTGGGAGAGAGAGAGGGGGTAGGGACGAGAAAATGTCCTCGAGCCGGGATTCGAACTCTGGACGCCCTGAAGTGCTACTGCACCATATGTCAGCGCGCTAACCACTAGGCTATTGCGCCGACGATTTATGCATTTTTTTTTAATTTACAAATTGAATTTGTGTATTTTTGAATCGTGTTTCAAATTTATGATTTGGAGGGGAATTTTTTTTTTTTTTTTTTCCGGGGTTTTCACCTTTAATTGATAGGACAGTAGAGAGAGTATTGACAGGAAAGTGTGGGGAGCAGAGAGAGGGGAAGGATCGGCATAGGACCACGAGGTGGGAATCGAACTCGGGTCGCCGCGAGCACCAGAGTGCATGTGTCGACACACTAACCACTACACCACTGACCCTGACTGGATGTGTATTTTTAAATCGTGTTTTGAATTTACGAACTGAATGCGTTTTGAACTTACGAATTGGATTGGTGTATTTTTGAATTGTGTTTGAAATTTAGGAATTGGATTTGTGTATTTTTTAATTGTGTTTGGAATTTACGAATTGGATTTGTGTATTTTTGAATCGTGTTTTGAACTTACGAATAGGATTTGTGTATTTTTGAACCGTGTTTGGAATTTACGAATAGGATTTGTGTATTTTTGAACCGTGTTTGGAATTTACGAATTGGATGTGTATTTTTGAACCGTGTTTTGAACTTAAAATTACATGTGTATTTTTGAATCGTGTTTCGAATTTATGAATTGGATGTGTATTTTTGAATAGTGTTTCAAATTAATGAATTGGAGTTGTGTATTTTTGAACCGTGTTTTGAACTTTCAAATTGGATTTGTGCATTTTTGAATCGTGTTTCGAATTTACGAATTGGATGTGTATTTTTGAATCGTGTTTCAAATTTATGATTTGAATTTGTGTATTTTTGAATCGAGTTTGGAATTTACAAATTGGACTTGTGTATTTTTGAATCGTGTTTGAAATTTACGAATTGGATTTATGTATTTTTTAATCGTGTTTGGAATTTACGAATGGGATGTGTATTTTTGAATTGTGTTTCGAATTTACGAATTGGATTCGTGTATTTTTGAATCGTGTTTTGAACTTACGAATAGGATTTGTGTATTTTTGAACTATGTTTGGAATGTACGAATTGGATTTGTGTATTTTTGAATTGTGTTTGGAATTTACGAATTGGATTTGTGTATTTTTGAATCGTGTTTTGAACTTACGAATAGGATTTGTGTATTTTTGAACCGTGTTTGGAATTTACGAATTGGATTTGTGTATTTTTGAACCGTGTTTGGAATTTACGAATTGGATTTGTGTATTTTTGAACCGTGTTTTGAACTTAAAATTGGATGTGTATTTTTTAATCGTGTTTCGAATTTATGAATTGGATGTGTATTTTTGAATAGTGTTTCAAATTAATGAATCAGAGTTGTGTATTTTTGAACCGTGTTTTGAACTTTCAATTTAGATTTGTGCATTTTTGAATCGTGTTTCGAATTTAAGAA
This sequence comes from Danio kyathit, assembly GCA_903798195.1. NCBI lineage: Eukaryota > Metazoa > Chordata > Actinopteri > Cypriniformes > Danionidae > Danio > Danio kyathit. Next base: position 23,605,476 of record LR812526.1, read on the forward strand.
TTGGATGTGTATTTTTGAATCGTGTTTTGAATTTACGAACTGAATACGTTTTTTTTTTTGTGTTTTGAACTTACGAATTGGATTTGTGTATTTTTGAATCGTGTTTGGAATTTACAAATTGGATTTGTGTATTTTTTAATCGTGTTTGGAATTTACGAATTGAATTTGTGTATTTTTGAATTGTGTTTCGAATTTACGAATTGGATTTGTATATTTTTGAATAGTGTTTCGAAATTATGAACTGAATTTGTGTATTTTTGAATTGTGTTTTGAATTTATGAATTGGATTTGTGTATTTTTGAATCGTGTTTTGAATTTACAAATTGGATTTTGTAAATGTTAATTGTGTTGTGGATGTATGAATTTAATTCTTCAAGCATCATATATGCAACCCTACTTAGAAATGTTTTATAAAAGGTCTTCAGCCATTTTATAATCTGTGTTTCTCCTCTTGAGTCAATCTGTGACCCATCAGAATGTTCAGTCTGTTCAGTGCACTGTTAGCACAACTGATAAGTGAAAGTAGTACAGCACTGAACGTCCCACCTTTCGCTTTGATTGGGTAGTTGATTCCATCTCATGCCAATCAGCATCTAGATAATCTATCAAAAAAAATAAAAACTGAAACAAAGACTGAAGAGAATGTTCCAAACTTTAGCTTAATAAGATTATATTACGTCACATCAGTTCTGAGAAAATTACTGTGTGTTCTTTTGAGATGCATGTATGATTACCTGTGCTTTGGTCAATAGTGGCTCACTATTAGGGGAAGTACAGTTGTTATTAAAGTGAAGTTGGTTTTGTTTTCGCACATTCGTTCAGTGACAACTTGAGATACACTTCTTATATTGTTTACCATGGTACTTTGAATATTGGGTCTGAAATAACATGCAAGTATGACTTCAAAACTACATTAGCACTATTTATTTGACTGTAAACAATGCTGTTCTTTGATTGGCTGAATTTGCAACAAATCATTTTCTGAAATTATATTATTAATGAAAAAGTCTGAATGTGTAAATATAAAACCAACTTTACCTCAATCAGTTTGTTAGAGACTTCTTGTAAAGCAGATAAGGTCTACACACAACAAGAGGATGTAACAGCCACCACAGCTGCAAACATGACAGAGATCAGACATCTTCTCAAGTCATGCTGCTTCTTACAAAACACAGTGACTGGACATAAAACGCTCACTTACTGTGCTACACAAGTTTATCCGTTTCGACATGGTTTGTTTCGTCCAACAAAAGGACCCAGGCAAACCCAGTTCTTCCATTTAAACGAAGTATTGTGCAGCATGACATCACTTTAAAATAACATGATCTCATGACTTGGACTTCAACTGATTCCACATGTCTACAAAATGGGGAAATCCCCGAGTGCAATGCTTTCCAACACTTATGACTACTGGACAATGTACAGCAGCCTTCCTATTGTCGTATTATAAGCATTTTTAAGCTTTCTTCCTGGAAGTTTGCAAAAAAAACTAAAAAACAAAAAGGAGGTAGTAACATTGTGTGTGTACAACACCAGTAGGCTACTTAGCAATATCGACATACACAGACTACATACAATATCTACATATTAAATACATATACATTGCTCTTACAGTCTGTTAAGAGAAGAAAACAGAATATTTTAAAACGTTTGTGTAACACTCGAGCCAGGAGAACAACATCGCCATGACGTCTCAACTGCAAACAAAAATCGTCACAACCAGAATTGTTACCTTTATCGCAATAAATCTGCTGCTGGTGAATCAACACGCCACGGAGGCGGCAGTAAAGATGAAATAACAGACTGTCCATCTGTCTGGACGGTCTGACGTGAACTGCAGGCCAAGTTTACGTCGAACAAAGAGGATTTAGTATGGCACACACTCTAGGGCGAAATTAAACAGATGGAGCTCATGCGGGAGCTTGTTGTTAGTGCTATATTTACGTCTATTTGCTTGACATTATGAATATAGCAATGTGAGTGTTTATGTTAAGAATAAAGCAGGAGGATGGACACGAGACGCGCGATTTTAGTCAAAAGCAAAGTTTCTTTGTTTATTCTAAAGGTTTTTCATGAGCTTACCTGATACGGAGGTGGCGGTTCCTGATCCGGATCGTTGGCGTCACCGAAACTGGCCCTGTCTGATTGGGATTCATGGAGCAAGGAGATATCATCCGAAGTGGGAGATTTCAGACAATTCCCCATCTCCTTTCCAAACTCCTTGTTGTCTAAATGTTGAAATCAGTCCTATCCCTTCCTTTCCGCCCTTAATCACTCCAACTAGAATTCTGTCCCTTTAAACAGGACGACAAAACCCTCTATCATTCATTTACAACGATCCGATCACCATGAGAGATCCTGTCGGAGAAAAACAAACCATTGTCGACACACAAAGAAGCCTGGAAAAAAGTGTCATACGCGGATATGAACGATGTTTGTATAAATTCACACAGTCTAAACCTGTGAAACACGTCTGTTTGATATAAAGCCGCGTTATGTAATGCTGTCCCTTTCTCCTCGTCTTAATAGTAAACACACTGGTTAGCCTTCCAAGGGATAATTTCCACAATATCAAATATGCGCTCGCTCTCAATGGCGACTCAGGCAATGTTGCCTTTCAGGCAGTCATTGTAAGTCCCGCCTCCGAGCGGATTCCTCCAATCAGTAGGCGTCTTTAGTAGTAAGGACGCTATTAGTGGATACTCTTCACCCAATGAGATTGCAGACTTACAACACCAACAACAGGGGGTTTAAAGCCTGTAAAGTTGACCGCATTAGGCCGATTTAAAGGCATAGTTCACTTCAAATGTAAAATTGTCAGTTTGAAAATAAAACGCAAGACTTTTTATTTTCGCTGAAAAACAGATAGGAGGAATGACTAAACTGAGTGACTACTCACTTTCATTACAACCAAAACGATGTCATGAAGATTAAAGTTGTTAGCGCATAGTGCAATTCCTGAGGTAAAAAATCCATCCGTCCAAGTTAATCCAAAGAAAAAGTGGTTGTCTTTCATAAATGTAGTGCCTTTTTTTTGTATTTACATGACTATGTAAAACATTTAGAGACCATATGGGAATTCCTATTTCTCAGTTTCTGTTTTGTCCTGCTAGCTACTGTTTTTTTCAGTGATTTTTTTTTTAACTGAAATTTCAATCATTCATTCATTTTCTTTTCGGCTTAGTCCCTTTATTAATCTGGGGTTGCCACAGTGGAATGAACCGCCAACCTATCCAGCATATGCTAAGCAGCGGATGCCCTTCCAGCCACAACCCATCTCTGGGAAATTACTGAAATTTATTAAATATAATAATAAACATGTTGTCATTCAGAGCATAAAATGACAATAGATAAAAATAAGTTAAGATATGCCATGTACATGTTTATTTATTTTATTTAGACAATACCATTCCAATGTTTTAACTTCAGAAGAGTTATAAGAATAAGAATATTTGTAGGATATAGAGTTTTTTTTTTATTTTTTGCTTATAATTATAATATTTTTTAGTTGACACTTTATCAAACTGACAAAGTGACTAATTGCTGCCAAGAATATAACTCAATTTTTCTGAAATTGATTCATTTGTTGAGTGGTGTGATGAAAATTTTTTAAAAGTAAATACAAAAAAAAAACAAAGGAAATAATATTTGATCCCAAGTGTGTTGTCGAGCATTCACCAGTGTTTGTACATAATCAAGAAATCACTCAGGTACAGTCATACAAGTATTTGGGAATTCACATAGACAGGTCTCTAACATGGGACACTCACGTAAACTGGATCTGTGAAAAGCTTCACCAAAGACTGTATTTTCTACGAAGGTTATAGTTCTATGGTGTTGATAAGAAAATCATGTACTTATTTTATCAGGCTGTATTTGACAGTGTCATCAGGTATGGTCTATCTACATGGTATGGTAATCTTTCTGTAAATCTGAAATCAAAACTTTTTAATATCATCACAACTGCTACAAGACTAATAGGATCTGAAACTCTTTCTAGTATTCAAACACTTTGCACTCTGAATGAAGCAAAAATAATTTTAAACAATCCATATCATGTTCTTTTCCCCTTTTACGATCTTTTACCTTCTGGTAGAAGATACAGAACCTTCCGCTGGAAGCGGAACAGACTTAAGAACTCTTTTATCCCAGTGTCAATCAGACTATTGAACACTGATCGATAGTGTGCTTATGCTTTTTTCCTGCATGTAATTCCTTTGCATGTTTGCTTATTTTTAATTGTCATTTTGTCAGAACTTGCTGAAGTGCTCTTTGAGTCCACAGAAAATTTCCCCTTGAGGGACAATAAAGTATACAAACAATCAAACAAACAAACAAACTCTTTAACTCATTTCTGGGTAAACGCTATAAGGAAGTGCCCCTAAGGCTCAAGAAAGAGAATCAAAGGAGATGTCTTTTGGAATGCTATTATATCCTTTAATCTTAAATTAGAAAATGTAAGTTAAAATTAAACCTAAAATGCATTTTTCCTGAAATATTTTATGCTAAAACTAGTAAAATCATTTGAAAGATGAGACTGCGTTTCTAATCTAATCAAAAATAGCAACACAAAGATTATTATTACTGAATTTAAGGTTTGTGTGGAATACTGAATATTTATTCATCATCAACAAAGTACTAAACAATCAATCTCAGTATTTAAGGATCATTCATTTGTTCATTTTCCTTCAGATTTGTCCCTTATTTATCAGCGGTCGCCATAGTGGAATGAACCGCCAACTATTCCGGCATTTGTTTTACACAGCGGATGCGTTTCCAGCCGCAACCCAGTATTGGGAAACACCCATATACTCTCTTATTCACACACACTCATACACTATGGCCAATTTAGTTTATTCAATTCACCTATAGCGCATGTCTTTGGGCTGTGGGGGAAACCGGAGCACCCAGAGAAAACCCATATGAAAACAGGGGGAAAACATGCAAACTCCACACAGAAATGCCAACTGGCCGAGCTGGGGCTCAAACCAGCGACCTTCTTGCTGTGAGGTGACAGTGCTAACCACTGTGCCTTTATCAGATCTTTATAGAACAAAACACATTTCCATGTAATCAAAGTGACTAATTACTGGCATGCACTTCCTTTTATATTCCACAGAAGACTATAACTCTTTAACTCATTTCTGGGAAATCTCTTTAAGAAAATCCCCTTAAGGCTCAAGAAAGAAAATCAAAGGAGATGTCTTTTGGAATGCTATTATATCCTTTAATTTTAAATTATAAAATCTAAGTTCAGTATTTACAGGAATGTGTTTACACAGTAGCCATGCACCACACACAGGATTTGCTGACCTCTATAGCCCAAACCTGTAAAACATAGGTCTCAAACTCAATTCATGGAGGGCCACAGCTCTGCACAACCCTAATCAAACACAGCTGATCCAAATAATCAAGGTGTTCAAGACTACTAGAGACTATTAAGCAGGTGTGGAGCTAAACTGTGCAGTGCTGCGGCACTCCAGGAATTGAGTTTAAGACCACTGCAATCAATCAAAATCAATAAGGATGAGAGGGAAAACAAAAACAGTTACAATGAAAACTACATTCATTTTCAATAGTTTTTTCATTCTTATTTTCTGGCCACATTTGATCTGATGATGTAAATTCATCTTTGGTAGACTGGATCTCATAAAACAGGCACTGTAAAGATAACACTGCAGAAGGATAAATACCCATTGACGCTTTTGAACTATTCAGGGATACATTTATAAAGCACAAGCCTTTGCAGTATCTAAGGACTATGTTGTGTTAATTGCTGGAGCTCCACGCTATGGGGAAAAGCTCCATCAAGTAACATTCACACAGAGAACAAAGTACAATCCTCTGTCCTCAAGCAGCTCGGTTTTTCTTTCTTTTCCTAGTGTAAGGCTGCTATGGTTGTCAATGCATTGCTCACGTTGGCTGGTGCTGACATGCCAGCCTGTCCTGCATGTATCTAAAAGACTTGTTTGTTTGAGCTCAAGTAGGATCTGGACCAAGTCCACATGAAGGAGACTGCCTTTCTAAAAGACACATTCAGCTGCCCACTTAAAACGGGACATTTTTGAAAGATGCCATAATAATGAATAAATAGAAACTAATAAACCCGACTACACTAAACAAATCTTCCAGTTTACATTCTGATTTTTTGCTATTATGAAGATGCTTGTTTTCTTTTTTTAATACACTTCTAAACTGAATATGTGCACAAAGATAATGTACACAAAGTAATCCTGTGCATGAGATTTGACAAGGCCACAGTACTCTAATCAAAGAGTAACCCATGATATCAAAATACACATTCATCAAATTACCTCTGAAGAATAGGTTTATTTTATAACCTATTTTAAACTCCAAAGGTTAAAAGTAAACTAATATTTGTGCACATGTAAATCCAAATAAAGTGGTTCGCCGTCGGTCACAGACATGTCTAGGCTACTGATGTCACAAGGTTAGAGCATTACCAATAAGAGCTCTGAAAGCAGCCAATAATGATTTACAGATGGCCTTACTACTTATTTCTGAACAACAATATTCTTGATCCTGTAGGGGTGTAACAGTACACAAAATTGAAAGCACGTACCTGAGTTTGGTACAATGGTAAAAATTAAACATAAATAGCTTTTTCCTGTTTATGCTAAAACAAATAATTCATTTAAAGATTAATCGAAAATAAAAACACAAAGACTATCGTTATTACTGGATTTAAGGTGCGTGGAATAATGTATAATGAATTATCATTCATCATCAACTGAAAGCACTTTGCGCTCTTATTCTTTTTTATTTTAGTTTATCTTATTTTATTTCATTCTTATAAAGTTTTATAGTAGTGTGTAGTAGGGTTGTCGCGAATCTTATGATACTATACCAGCTGAAGTATCGCAATACCAAGTGGTATTGCAATACTGTAATTCATAACTCAAATTATAAAGAAAACTGTCAGAAATACTATATTTTATGTTATAATAGGCCTACTTTAATTTATAACTCCCTTAAGGTCAAAAAGTATTATTTGCACGTCATTTCACTTAAAATTTGTTCATTCTTTTTGTTTATTTTGTAGATAACTAACCAACAAAAAATAAATTAAAATAAAGATACAAATTCTACCAAATGAATTTTTTTTACAACATTAATAGCCTATATTCATTCATTCATTTTCTTTTCACCTTAGTCCCTTTATTAATCCAGGGTCGGCACCGCGGAATGAACCGCCAACTTATCCAACAAATGTTTTACACAGCGGATGCCCTTCCAGCCGTAACCCATCTCTGGGAAATTAGCCTATATGAAGTAGTCAAAATAGTTTCAATGTTTCCTGTTGCTATTTTTGGGGTTTCATCTATTGTTTTTTTCCCCCAGTCTTATCAGGTAACAATCCAAAGTAATTAAACATTTCACTTTGTGAGTCATTCTTTTTAAGAGATTGTCACGGTTGTTGTAGCTACAAAATCATATTAACAGGAACAGAAATTAACCGATTCAGATGTGCGTTCGAACTGAAGCATTTGAAAACGTGCAACAGGCTACCATAAAAGGCGCAAATTCTGCACAGTTTTTCAACCCTAAAGGGCTCCAATGACTATTAAAATAAAACGTTTTTGTTGCACAAATATGTGAGCATTTTAGTGACTTTTCCACATGCAAGATTACCTATTGTAGATAAATTGTTAATGATGATACTACCGTTTACAAACTACAGTGGCACCGCTAGTATTTTGTAGCCATAGTATCGCAATACTACGATAGTACTGGTAAACCGTGCAACCCTAGTGTTTATACCTGTGTTATGTTGTCAATTTATGTTGTTTGATGTAGCACCCTGATCCTGAAGGAACATTGCTTCGTTTCACTGTGTACTGCACTGTATATTGTTGAAAAGACAATAAAGCCAACTTGACTTGACACTAGAATCATTACTGATAATCATTACTATTCATTTTCTTTTGGCTAGTCACTTATTTATCAGGGGTCGCCACAGCAGAATGAACCCATTACTTGATTATATAACTAAAAGTTTGTCATGTGCGATGGTTAAAACGACACTGTATTTGTTCAGTTCTTATGTGTTCTGAACCAAAAGAACCATAACTAAATTTGTTTACTATGAATATGCATGGCTCAGTGGTTAGCACTGTTGCCTCACAGCAAAAAGTTGCTGGTTCGAGTCCCGGCTGGAACAGTAAGCATTTCTGTGTGGAGTTTGCATGTTCTCCAAGTGTTCGCGTGGGTTTCCTCTAAAATTGCTAAATTGGCCGTAGTGTATGAATGTGTGTGTGAATGAGCGTGTATGGATGTTTCCCAGTACTGCGTTGCAGCTGAAAGGCCATCTATTGCGTAAAAAATATGCCAGAATAATTGGCAGTTCATTCCGCTGTGGCGACCTCTGAAATAGAAACTAAGCTGAAAGAAAATGAATGAATATGCATACTGTTACACCCCTAACATCTTGTATCATATCACTATCGTCATCCCCACTATTAACAACACAAGTACAATATTCTAAAAGCATGATGTTATTAATATGACATCACAACAGCATGATGTCATTTCTGGGTCTTGGCTAAATTGCATGGCACTTGACGTGACATATTCATGCAGCTGTTGTCCATGTACTGTAAAAATCTCTGTATGCGTTACTTAATGGAGGAGATGTTAATATAAGCTCGGTTTGGGTCATGTGCTCCTTTAGTCCCTCTCTCGGCATTTGGCAACCCATGTCAAGCCTAATCTTAGTTGCTGTGACCCAGCAGAAACCCTAAGTGTTAAGGGCTGGAGGGTGAGGAATGGTCTCCGTTCACAGCTGTGCCTCGGGCCTTATGTAGAGCTGCCTGAATCCGGAAGTGTGTTCGGGATTCCATGGAGTAGTTCTTGTAGTTTTGTCTAGAAAAAAAAACATGGTTCAAAACTAATAAGGAAATGACATGACATATAAAATCTCAGGATACAACAATCGTTTTTGGAATTATATGGAAAAGAATGGCCATAAGCAATATTTATCACTTACTCACCTGTATACAAAATTAGCCACTTTACAGCTACAGTTTGGAATATTCAAAAGTAATTTAACATTTACATTACGCAAAATCAAATTTTAATTAGGTTAAAGGTCCCGTGAAATGATTTGGAATGTGATTTTTTTATTTTATTCGATGTTTGACGTAATCTCAACTGAAAAATGAAGAGAGGGCGAGACATAGAGTAGCTCCTCCCTTTAAAAAAACAGTCAATAGTGTTTGTTTTATCACAGCTCTGCCAATGAGAGTGGTTGAGCTCAAGCGCATTAAATAAAAAGGAAATGAGAAGTGTCTTGAAGGGGGCGGGGCATGTCAAATACTAGAGAGCATTTGATTGGTCAAGATTTGATGAGAAACTGAAATATGAGGTGACATGAAAAAATTGTTGACCCATTTAGGTGGAGGAGACAAACTGCAAGCTTTAGATGTTTATATCAGGTTTGTCACTGTTTTGGAGCACACAAGATTATAGATTTTCTTAAAACTAACAGACTGAAACTAACATCTAAAAACTTGTATTTAATTTCATGGGACCTTTAAATCATCAGTCAAGTTAAGTCAAGTCAAATTTTATTTATAGAGCACTTTAAAACACAGATGTGAGCCAAAGCCCTGTACAGAAACATACAACAAAATAAGCATAATAGTATATAAAATACATAAAATACAAGATAAAATATAGCTAAACTACCTAAAAAGGCATATTAATTCAAATAACCAGTTAGTAAGATCAGGTGTCAAATGCCATGAAAATAAAAGAGATTTAAGAGCTGATTTAAATGAGAACACGGAAGAGGCCTGTGTAATTTGGCAGCGGCAAATCATTCCAAAGTCTAGGACCTACCACAGCGAAAGCACAATCCCCTCTACGCTTATGCTTTGTTTTGGGCACAATCAGGAGAAGCTGATCAGCTGACCTGAGAGAACGAGTGGGCTTATGGGGTATGTCAGCTCTGAGATATATAATGTGGGGTAGGACCATTTAGAGATTTAGAAGCAAATAAAAGAATCTTAAACTGTATTCTAAAATTCACTGGCAGCCAATGAAGCGAAGTGGGGGAAATGTGGTCATATGTGGTCAAATGTGGTCATGCTGCAGCATATTGTACCATTTGTAACGGGCATAGCTGACCTGCTACTCCCCACATACAGTGCATTACAGTAATCTAACCGAGTGGTCACAAAAGCATGGATTACTGTCTCAAGCTGTTGTTTTGGTATATATTGCTTTATTTTTGCTAGTTGTCTTAATTGAAAAAAGCTAGATTTAACTACTGCTCTAATGTGATTGTCAAAATTAAAATCAAATTTCACCCCTAAATTTGTGACTGTAGGCTTAATATGCTGAGCTAACGAACCCAAATTGAATAGAGGAGCACCAACGGTACCTTCAAAAACCATTACTTCTGTTTTGTTTCATTAAAACCTAAAAAATTAAAAGCATCAAAAGCCTTCATTTCACTAAGACAATTAAGAGCGAGTCGACAGAGTCATTTCAGTATCAGTTTCAGTCTTTGGTTTCAAATTGATCAAAATTCTCTGTAGAAGTATCAGCAAACAAGATATTAGTACAGCTCTAATAGCAATTTAACATACAATAAAAATGGTTAAAACATTAATGTTAACTAATGGAAATTATTGTAAAGAGGGATATAGAAAAGCCATGACTTGATCTGTCCTTAAAAAAAACTCTCATTTCTGTGTTACCTTTAAACGTATTTTACACTACTGCATTTCAGTAATAAATACTATGTTTCATAATTTAAACGCTCATAGTCAGACTGGTATTTTATTGCGTTTCAAAAATTATCTCCATCAAATATACAGCCTAAAACTAGTAATACATCACCATCCATGCTCACTGGACATGCGCAAATTTTGTCGTCATGCGTATTTGCCATCTACACGTACGTAGTCGTCATATGTGAAGGTCTTGACGAATCAGGAAACGATATGAAAGTGCAGAAGACCAATCAGCTCTGTCTCTGCTTTAAAAGTCTATACTGAAACAGAACACCAGCATTTCCAAATTAAAAGCTTTTAAAACTCTTTGTTTATGCTGGTCGAAGATGCAAGAGTAGTGTGGATGCTAGGCGTATTAGACTATAGAATACACAAGACATGTCACTTGTATAGTTTAAATGGAGAAAAGTGTAATGGTACAGGTATAGTACAGGAGCCAATCATCAAATACTAGATTGACGTTACTCTGGTGGAGAAGCTCAGACCAGATGTAAGCATTTACTCAGCGAATACTTGCTTCTTTGATATAATAAATATATTCAAATAAAGCTTTAAATCTGTATATTAAATGAACCATCTATGCTTAAAAAACTTTTGTAATCTGTATGAAACGAATGCGAGGTACAGTCCGTCCTGTCAAACACACATCACATGACAGCAACTGCTCAAACGCCCACAAACATGTAAACAAAGTGTCACTCATTCTGGAGGAAATTCGCCATCAAGACCAAGTTGTGGATTACTTCAGAAGAGCAGCGCGACCCGACGATCATTATTCAGAGGATGATAATGTGCAGAATGGCCATAAATGAGGTTGGTGTCGTGATCTTGTTTCTTTCGAGTGTGCAAAAATGCCAATTTTGTTTGATTCTAACGTTTAAAAAACAAAACTTATGAGACAGTTGTTGTTATTGGTTATAATATTATTGGTGATTCCAAATATGTAATGTAATTGTAAGCTTGGCATACAGTTTTTAGAGAATTTGATGTTTCCCCATTCAGACTGAATGCCTCAGCATACTGCCCGAGAGGTGTTTCAAAGATGGCCGGCAAGTGAAATGGACTTGCCTTAAAGGGACTTTGGCGTAACTTATAAATGTTTAATTAAAACGCATTAGTGTAAACGGCACCTTAGTAAGGGTATCTGTGCCTCCTTAGGAAACTGATCAAGACTCCTGATAATCGGTTCTATCTACAAACTGTGTACATTGCTATTTTAAAAGGTATAAAAGATTCCCTGTCAGAGCAAACTTACTTTGCGGCCTCCAGAAGTTTGATGGCTTCATCTATTCTCCCCTCCTCCAAGCACAGTAAACCGTGTTCCAGCAGTGCATTGGGCACCAGGTAGTGGTCATATTTAATCAGACTCTCACTGTACAAACATAAACCGAGAGAAAGAGAACATTTGCAAGGCCATTTTTACAGATCCCATTCTCTATTAACCATGACAAAGCGAAGATTAAAACATCAAATGTCTTATTTTCTATCGAGGAATCACAGAACATGTCGTTTTACATTAGATTTTATTATTCAGACTCCTGCAAATGAGTAACACAGCATTTGCAATACAACTTTGCGCTAAAAATAGGCCATGTCTACTTAAATCTACACAAAGGAAACCACAAACACTTCTCTTCATATCAGTGTGATTTGTTGCGAAGCAAAAAAATAAGACTGACTTGCAGAGGACGAGGGTGAAGTAATGTTCAGCTTCCTCCTTGTAACCCAAGTGTTTGAGACAGAGGCCCTTCAGCAGACTAACCACACACTGATCATCTGTGGTGAACTCAGTCCCTGCAGGCAAACACACACACACACACACACGCATTTATATTACACACATTTAGAAATGAAAATGATCATGCTTATAACAGTTCCTGGTCAACAGAAAAATAATCAGATAATTTATTAAAGGGATAGTTTCGCAACAAATGACAATTCTGTTATAAATAACTCACCCTTATGTTGTTCCAATCCCCTTCGTTTATCTTTGGAACACTAAATAATATATTTTAGATCAAATTTGAGATCTCTCTCATCCTCCATAAACAGCAAGAATCCAGAAATGTCCATAAAAGGAACCAAAAACATTGTCAAAACATTCTGTGACTTCAGTGGTTCAACTATAATCACACGAAGCTCCAAGAACACTTTTGTGACCAAAAAAACTGTAAAAGTGAAAGTTGTTTTAAAGTTTGTTTGTTTTTTGGTGTACAAGTGTGTTCTTGAAGCTTCATATGATAACAGATGAGCCACTGAAGTCACATGGAATGTTTTGACAATGCATTTGGTTCCTTTTCAGGATTTTGAAAGTCTCACAACCCTTGCTGCCTATAGAGCAGGGGTCACCAATCTCGGTCCTGAAGGGCCGGTGTCCTTCCAGGGTTTAGCTCCAACTTGCCTCAACATACCTGCCTGGGTGTTTCAAGTATACCTAGTAAGACCTTGGTTAGCTTGTTCAGGTGTGTTTGATTAGGGTTGGAGCTAAAATCTGCAGGACACCGGCCCTCCAGGAACAAGTTTGGGGACCCCTGCTATAGAGGGTCTAAGAGCTTTCAGATTTAATAAAATATCTTAATTTGTGTTTTAAAGATGAACAAAGGTCTTGGGGGATTGGAAAGACATGATGGTAAGTAAATAACAGAATTTTCATATTTGGGTGAACTTTAATTGTATAATTTGGGTAAACTATTATTTAAAACAGGGGTGTCCAAACTCGTTCCTGGAGGGCCGATGTCCTGCATATTTTAGTTCCAACCCCAACTAAACACACCTGAACCAGCTAATCAAGCTCTTTCTAGGTATACTAGTAACTTCCAAGAAGGTGTGTTGAAGGAAGTTGGAGCTAAACTATACAGCCCTCCAGGACCGAATTTGGACACCCCTGATTTAAAAGCACTATTATATGTAGAATCAAGAAACCTTTGTTATTGGTGACACCGGTGGCCACTAAGTGAACTGCAGCCAGAAACGTATTGCTTGTGTTTACAATGTTGCACTAGGGCTGTTTGATTCTAGTTTATGCTTCTGGAATTATTCCTCACTGTTGCTGTGATTATTTTTAAGTTCATTCTTCTTAAACCCTGCCAGTAATACATAAGCTATAAACTGGAGCTCAACGTCATCTACTGCATGCATGGAGCACAAACATGTTGTGTCTAAAATTGTGCCGTTTATCTGTAAATCAGATGTACGGGATGCTTTGTTATAGCAACACCAGGTTTTCAGTGCTATTTTGGCTACAAAAAAAAAAAAGAGAACTTCAGAGACAGAGAAATAAGATAAAAACCTTCCACATAATGGATAAAGACATGTACAACAAATCCATTAAATATCAATCTCAAATATGGTGTGCATTATGAGCAAAACTTGAGCGCAAAATTTTGTCTAAGATGTCAGTATTTGTCAGACATTTGCTATTCGACAAGCAATATTACAGAATGAAACTGAATACAAACTTTTGCATTTTATTTATACATTTTAGCATGACATACAGTTGAAGTCAGAATTATTAGCTGCCATGAATTATTAGCCCCCCTGTTTATTTTTTTCCCCAATTTCTGTTTAACAGAGAGATTTTTTCAACACATTTCTAAACTTAATAGTTTTAATAACTCATTTCTAATAACCGATTTATTTTATCTTTGCCATGATGACAGTAAATAATATTTGACTGGATATTTTTCAAGACACTTCTATACAGCTTAAAGTGACATTTAAAGGCTTAACTAAGTTAATTAGGTTAACTAGGCAGGTTAGGGTAATTAGGCAGGTTATTGTATAACGATAATTTGTTCTGTAGACTATCGGAAAAAACAATTTAGCTTAAAGGGGCTAATAATTTTGACCTTAAAATGGTTTTTAAAAAATTAAAAAAATTAATTTTTAGCCGAAATAAAACAAATAAGACTTTCTCCAGAAGAAAAAATATTATCAGACATACTGCGAAAATTTCCTTGCTCTGTTAAACATAATTTGGGAAATATTTAAAAAATAAAACAAAAATTCAAAGGGGGACTTCAACTGTTCCATAACTATAGCTGTTAGAAGTACATGAGGGTATAAAAAACTGCTTCACTGATTATTACGAAACCAGTTAATTGAAGTAAACTATCCATAAGAATCATAGAAATGTATCTGACTTCTGGTCATTATTAGCCATAGATATATACATTAGATATAGCCTACGGGCCCCTGAGCATGCGTCAATAACGCTGCTATATTTGTACAGTGCTCCTAGGACAGAAGTCATTCAACCGCATGATGATAATACAGTCACTTGCTGCACTGACCATAAGGCAAAGTAGCACCAATTTGCACTGAATACTAGGCTTATGCTAGTTTTGTTAGTTTGTTAAACTTGTAAAATTATTGGCTAATGGTTATTTTAAGTAACTTATAAGGGTGCCCTATAACAGTGCCTGTGCCTCAATGCTATACTTTCCACCCTAAATTATTGTATATTAAAACTTTTAGATATTATTTAGATCAAAAAGGTGGATAGTATGCACATTGAGACACAAGGATATCGATGGTTCACATGAATCATTCATAACGGAGATTCATTCTCAAACAAATCGCTCGCTCCATTAAAATTAGAAGTGAAAGCGGGAGAGGGATGTGTTTCAGGACATGGATTAGACCAAATTTAACAGGGAGGGAGGATAATACATTTCCATGCACACAAACACATGCTCTTTTTGTTAGCAATGGCCTTTCTGGTCACTTATCCATCGATGTAGAAAAGTTATAATTATAAAAATTAAAAAAAAAAAAAAAAAAAAAAAAAATTATAAAAGTTAAAAATTATAATTTTCATAATTTAAAAATATATTTACATACCGACCACCGGGAAAACTCCTGATCATAGATATATGTATATATGTGTATATATCATTGCTCCAGATGCCCAGTACGTCACTGCACCTTGGTCCCACATTCATTTAAAAGGAGCGCTACCCTGTAGTAAAATGGCAACTCTTTTGACGCATTTCTTACAATAGACAGCAATAGCGTAGGCGACATCTAGTGTATTTATCTATGATTATTAGCAAGCAAAAGTCTAATTATAAATGAGTTTTTAAACTGACAAAAGCACATGAGAGAAGGATGATTCGCCTTTATAGAACTGACCCTTGATTCTCAACACCTCAAATTTGATGAATCGATTATATCAGTAAGACTCCCAGCCCTTGTCCACAATAATGTTTAAAAAAATGAACATTATACAATGCCCAAATAAATTCCCAGCTAATTTTGTTTTGCATGTTTTGTCACTTATTAATTTGAAATTAGCAATAAATAAAAACAATTAAAGCAATAGTTCACCAAAAAAATTACTTACCCTTCAGTAGTTCCAAAACCTTTATGAGTTTATTTTTGTGTATAACACAAAAGCAGATATTTTGATCAAATCTGAAAACCATAACCTCCATAGGAAAAAAAAATACTCTGCAAGTCAATGGTTACATATTTTTTCAAAGTATTTTCTTTTGTGTTTAACACAAGAAAAAAAAATCATAAATGTTTGGAACAAGTATAGGGTGATTAGATGATTTTTTGGGTAAACTATCCCTTTAATAGCTTAAAAAACATTTTAAAAATATATAAATAAATTGCAAAGGGATATAATATACAAAGACTTTCTTCCAAATAACTTCTTTTGTTATAAAAGAAACTCAAACAGGTTTGTGACAAGTCAAAGGCAAGTAAAAGATTTGTTTTGGGTGAACTGTCCTCTTCAATGCGCAATAATTCTGATACACAACTTCTTTAAAAGCGTCTAATATACAGTTGAAGTCAGAATTATTAAAACCCCTGAATTATTAGCCCCCCTGTTTATTTTTTTCCTCAATTTCTGTTTAACAGAGAGAAGATTTTTTCAACACATTTCTAATCATAATAGTTTGAATAACTCATTTTTAATAACTTTTATCTTTGTTGTGATGACAATTAATAATATTTGACTAGATCATTTTCAAGACACTTCTATACAGCTTAAAGTGACATTTAAAGGCTTAACTAGGTTAATTAGGGTAACTAGGCAGGTTAGGGTAATTAGGCAAGTTATTGTATTACGATGGTTTGTTCTGTAGACTATCGTAAACAAATACTGTATAGCTTAAAGGGGCTAACAATTTTGACCTTGAAAGGTTTTTTAAAAATTAAAAACTGCTTTTTCTTTTCCAGAAGAAAAAATTATTATCAGACATACTGTGAACATTTCCTTGCTCTGTTAAACATCATTTGGGAAATATTTAAAAAGAAAAATTTAAAAGGGATTTTAAAATTCTGATTTCAACTGTAAGTGGTGCTGCATTATGTGAGGTGGGAATTTACTTGGAGTTTGCTCAAGCGTCTGCTGGGCCTCGTCCAATGTCTTCAGCATGCCCTCTGTCAGGTCCTTGTGCTTCCCGATCACAGTGTAGCCGTTCCAGATATACATCATCTCCTGTCGTGCAAACATACCCTCACAATGAGTGCAAATCGAAGACCGCGTCTCGTCCAGGTGTTTCCCATTGTTTATTTTGCAAAGGGATTACAAAAATCAGGATGGTGTAATTCCTTATTCTTTGTTAATTAAAGTGGCGTTTACACAGGACATCTTGCGTTTAAAAATGGAAAAATGGAGCACAATGGAATAGAACAGGAAGCATGTTTATAGACATAGAACACCATCAGATTCAACTCGTCTGAAAATTACTCTAAACATATGGAGACACAATGGCCAGAGATGCAAGAACACTTCCTGTGTGAAAAATGTAAATAAGACAATATTAAAAAAGAAAATAGTGAAAACTGACCAATGGAGGTGCAGGAAGAGGAATGACATTATCAGTATTATAGCGTCTGGCTTTTCTGATGGCAAACTTCTCTGTGGGCAGTGATTTCCCAGCAATTTTTTGCTTTAGACTGGGAACTTGCCTGAAAAGTGCAAAAAAGGTCAGTTTAGATATTAATACAGTTCAATGCATGCATATATAATGTCTATTTATATTAGCATGAAGATGGGCTCCAATTGCATCCAATATATTAAGTTTTTGCAATGCTTGTTTGAACTGAATGACATTGCAGTTTAGGTTTACTGGTATACATTACAGTGCAGATAAGCATTTTTTTTATGATCTGATTTAAGACTTGTGTTTAATCACGTGATTGCATCCTTAAAAACATCCACAAAAGACTCAAACAAAAATGTACATGCACACGCGCACCATTCCCTTGCCATTACCTAAACAAAGCCACTTCATTCTCCCCGAACGGCTGGCATTCCTCTCGACTCAGCATGCTGAGGTAAGCACCTTTCATATACGCATATGTGGCCTGAAGAAAAAGTGCGTGTGAGAGAAAAAGAGGAAAAAAAAAAAAAGAGCAATGAGTTCCAAACTGCACGGTAAACACAAATACCCTGGTGGGAGATTAATTGTCCTCAACCACCATTCACATTACATCAGCAGAGCTTTTTAACTTACAGCAAAAGCTTCAATTCAATTCTAATATACATACTAATATAATTATTATATACTAAAACTAACTATGAAATAAATATATATATAGTGCTCAGCATAAATGAGTACAGTACATCCCATTTTGAAAATGAATATTTGTATCCATTTCTCAGTGAATATAGGTCATATATTTTGATGCATTTGAACAAAACACATTTATTAAACAGATAAATTCATTAAAATAATATTTTAGTCACCAAACTTCTTTAGAAATAAAAATATAATACATTTAAATTCATGCTTGTTTTGTTTCTCTTGAATTTTACTTGTCATAAGTTTGTTAGATTAGCTCCAGATTTGGCTTCAGTACTGACTAATTTAATGTATATGCACAAATATGCTATTATAAAGCATCCTATAGAAAATATGAATTTAAATGAGAGATTTGTGAGGGGTGTTAATATATATATATATATATATATATATATATATATATATATATATATATATATATATATATACATACATACATACATACATATATATATATATATATATATATATATATATATATATATATATATATATATATATATATATACATACATACACATACAGTTGAAGTCAGAATTATTAGCCCCCTGAATTATTAGCCCACCTGTTAATTTTTTTCCCCAATTTTCATTTAACGGAGAGCAGATTTTTTCAACACATTTCTAAACTTAATAGTTTTAATAACTCATTTCTAATAACTGATTTATTTTATCTTTGTCATGATGACAGTAAATAATATTTGACTGGATATTTTTCAAGACACTTCTATACAGCTTAAAGTGACATTTAAAGGCTTAACTAGGTTAATTAGGTTAACTAGGCAGGTTAGGGTACTTAGGCAAGTTATTGTATCACGATGGTTTGCTCTGTAGACTATCAAAAAATATATAGCTTAAAGGGGCTAATAATTTTGACCTTAAATGTTTTATAAAAAATGTAAAACTGCTTTTATTCTAGCTGAAATAAAAATATTATCAGACTTACTGTGAAAATTTCCTTGCTCTGTAGTGTTAAATATAATTTGGCAAATATTTAAAAAAAAGAAAAAAAAATTCAAAGGGGGGGCTAATAATTCTGATTCAAATTGTGTGTGTGTGTGTGTGTGTGTGTGTGTGTGTGTGTGTGTGTGTGTGTGTGTGTGTGTGTGTATATATATATATACACACAAATATAGAAATTAACAAAATATTAAAATGATGTTTAAAGGATCATCTTATTAAAATGGTAGTTGAAAATTTGGCTTCATCACAGGAATAGACTAGAGTTTATTATCTTATATTAAATAACAATATTAAATTATATTAAAATAGAAAACGGTTATTTGAAATTCAATTCTAATCATATATTTTTAACATTATTCCTGTTTTTTTCCCTGATAAACTGCAAGACATTTAGTGCAGAGTTTTACGAATACATACTTATAGACCTCAGGCTCCAACAGTGTATAGTCCACGTTCTTTAATTCATATTTTAATTAAATTTCTACTTCATGTTTGCTAATTCAAAGGTAAACTAATTATTCATTTCTGAATGGCACACACAACCATTTTTTTGCACAAACAACCTCTTGACCAAACAAATTAATTGCACCAGTTAACTGTGTTTTTCAGCCTTTCACCTTAGACCAGTTGTTTTCTTTACTGAGCAGGTCTGCGTAGAAGTAGGCCATCTTCCAGTGCCTCTTGTAGGTGAAACACCACATCAGCTCCCAGTAACACATGTGATGGAACTGTTTCCAGTCCTGCTGAGCTTCACAACACTCCTCGAAACGCTTAATAGCCTTAAGAACAAGAACATGCACATAAACACACATGCATGCTGTCACTTAAGTACAAGAAGTATAGTGAAATATAAGAAATAAAGTAATCTGTTAATAATAACAACAATATTAATAAAAAATGAAAAAATAAAAAATAGCAAGAATACTCAAACTCTTTATGCATTATATAATCACTTACAGCATCCAGATTTCCTTTAATTTCCTCTATTCGACCAGCGAAGAACAGGAAAATGGATCCCTGACCAGAACACATCACATTTTGTACAAATATAAAAGTCATACTCTACTATTTTAGAACAATGAACTGCTTATTATACACATTAACATCATTTTCAGCTGAAGTTTGAACAATATTTTCATAATGTTTTATAATTTTCATAATGGCTTTTTACTTTTAAAGTGCTAATGTTTTAATGTACCTAATGTCCTAATGCTATTTTAAAGATTCCTAATTTTCTACAGTAGGTTTAAATACAAGTATAATACAGAGCATCCGGAAAGTATTCATATCGCTTCACTTTTTCCACATTTTGTTATGTTACAGCCTTATTCCAAAATGGATTTAGTTCATTAATTTCTTCAAAATTCTACACACAATACCCCATAATGTCAATGTGAAAAAAGATTTTTTGAAATTGTTGCAAATTTATTAAAAATAAAAAACCTGAAAAAAAAAAAAAAAAAAAAAAATCACATGTACATAAGTATTCACAGCCTTTGCCGTGAAGCTCTAAATTGAGCTCAGGTACATTCTGTTTCCACTGATCATTCTTGAGATGTTTCAGCAGCTTAATTGGAGTTCACCTGTGGTAAATTCAGTTGATTGGACATGATTTGAAAAGGCATACCCCTGTCTATATAAGGTCCCAAGGTTGACAGTGCATTTCAAAGCACAAACCAAGCATGAAGACAAAGGAATTGTCTGTAGACCTCCGAGACAGGATTGTCTAGAGGCACAAGACTGGGGAAGGTTACAGAAAAATTTCTGCTGCTCTGAAAGTTCCAATGAGCACAGTGGCCTCCATTATCCATAAGTGGAAGATGTTTGGAACCACCAGGACTCTTCCTAGATCTGGCCGGCCATCTAAGCTGAATGATCGAGGGAGAAGGGTTTTAGTCAGGGAGGTGATCAATAACCCGATGGTCACTCTGTCTGAGCTCCAGCGTTCTTCTGTGGAGAACGGAGAACCTTACAGAAGAACAACCACTCCCTGCCTGGAATTTGCCAAAAGCCATCTGAAGGACTCTCAGACCATAGGAAACTAAATTCTCTGGTCTGATGAGACTAAAACTGGAGTGAATGCAAGGCGTTACGTATGAGAATACCAGGCACCGCTCATCACCAGGCTAATACCATCCCTACAGTGAAGCATGGTGGTGGCAGCATCATGCTGTGGGGATGTTTTTCAGCAGCAGGAATTGGAAGACTAGTCAGGATAGAGGGAAAGATGAATGCAGCAATGTACAGAGACATCCTGAATGAAAACCTGATTTAGAGTGCTCTTGACCTCAGACTGGGGCGACAGTTCACCTTCCAGCAGGACAATGACCCAAAGCACACCGCCAAAATATCAATGGAGTGGCTTCACAACAACTCGGTGAACATCTCTGGAGAGATCGGAAAATGGCTTTACACTGTCGCTTCCCATCCAATCTGATAGAGCTTGAGAGGTTCTGCAAAGAGGAATGGGCAAAAATTCCCAAAGACAGGTGTGCCAAGCTTGTGGCATCATATTTAAAAAGACTTGAGGCTGTAATTGCTGCCAAAGCTGCATCAACAAAGTATTGAGCAAATGCTGTGAATACTTATGTACATGTGATTTTTCAGGTTTTTTATTTTTAATAAATTTTTTCACATTGTCATCATAGAGGATTGTGTGTAGAATTTTGAGGAAATAAATTAATTTAATCCATTTTGGAATAAGGCTGTAACAAAAAAATGTGGAAAAAGTGAAGCGCTATCAATACTTTCTGGATGCTCTGTTTATAAAATAATATATACAGTAAAATATATACAAATATATAATTTCTTATAATATACATTGCATGCATCAGCTCTTATCTTGCAGTGTCTGGAATGGTTCCTTAAGAAATTTGGACTCTCCTTTAAAAGATTCTACTCTGCTCAGATTGGTCAGAAGGGCTGTTGTGATTTCATCTTATCGTTTGAAAGTGTATTTTTGCAGCACACAAAAAAAAACATTGTGTTTTCTTAACATGTTGACAACCGTAACTAAAACCTTCCAGGCCCTGAATATTAATACTATAGTGTTTTATGGATAAAGCTGTTCACGTACAGCCACTGATGAAAATAGACAATTTTTGAGGGATGCAAACAAAAACAATGGTCCCAGCGTATTTCCTGTTTTACATTGTTAATTTCTACAGCTTCCGAGAATCCAAAAAGAGCCACATACTGCTAAATAATGTTATGATAGCTGTTTTAACATTAAGTTATGATTGAATTGCCTCTTGTTACAGTTATGAAATAGTTTGACAACAAGCAGGAAATATTTATGAGCCAATGACATGACAACATTGAAATGGTCTATAGGCAGCCATTATGCAAATCTGTTACAAACCTGCATATGTTTGTGCAGAAATTAAGAAAAAAATTTAAAGGATTTACTCCATTTATTGTGCACTTTCATATTAGAAACCTTTACACTTTCAATCAAATATATAACACACTAATTGAAATTAAATATCCCCCCAAATATAGGAAAAATAGTCAGATATGCACCTTCGGATACTTTTTCAGATAAGGCTGAAGCAGTTTTTCTGCATCTTCCACATCCCCCTCTCCAGTGCCTGAAGGACAAACAGATAAACCCAAGGAGAAACAAAACAACAGTGTTACATCTGATCTACCACATATGAATTGAAAATGCAATTCATGTGGGAACCAAAATGCAAATCCCGATCACATTTTCTGGGACTGCTCTGTTATTAAAGACTTTTAGAAAGAAACACAGAATGCCTTATAAAATGTCTTTAAATTTACAATATACTTTGATAGATTTTTTTATGGATGGATACCTCAGGAATGATTAAAAAGAGGTGTTTTTTCCAAATATATTCTGTCGGTGGATGTTAAAAAAAAGTTTTACCATAAAAATTATGATCAACCCTATATGCATGTATGGAAATTACAACAAGTAATTATATAAAAAAAGCAAATTACAGCATTTGTAAATCAGAAAATTTTACAATATACTTCATACTGAGGACAATGGACCAATTACGCAACATCTCAGATTGTATTTTAGTTCGAATTTGATTATAACTGACGACCCTCAACATGTACATAGTTTTTCTTTCCAGTTAATTTGCTCTGTAGTTTTTTCTTTCCATTTTTTTTTAAATACTTTTATTTATTCTCCATTCCTATGTAGACCATACGCCTGCATGTGCACATCTAAGAATGTAAAGTACATGTTGATGAATGTGTGCTTATACATATGCATGTATACCAGTATCTGACAAAAGTGTAAAATTATTTAAGAAATTAAAAAATATATATACAGTTGAGGTCAGAATTATTAGCCCCCCTTTGAATTATTTTTTCTTTTTTAAAATATTTTCCAAATGATGTTTAACAGAACAAGGAAATTTTCACGGTATGTCTGATAATACTTTTTCTTCTGGAGAAAGTCTTATTTGTTTTATTTCGGCTAGAATAAAAGCAGTTTTAAATTTTTTAAAAGCCATTGTAAGGTCAATATTATTAGCCCCTTTAAGCTATTTATTTTTTCGATAGTCTACAGAACAAACCATCATTATACAATAACTTGCCTAGTTACTCTAACCTGCCTAGTTAACCTAATTAACCTAGTTAAGCCTTTAAATGTCACTTTAAGCTTTTAAGTGTCTTAAAAAATATCTAGTCAAATATTATTTACTGTCATCATGGCAAAGATAAAATAAATCAGTTATTAGAAATGAGATATTAAAACTATTATGTTTAGAAATGTGTTGAAAAAATCTTCTCTCCGTTAAACAGAATGGGGAAAAAATAAACAAGGGGCCAAAAATTCAGGGGCGCTAATAATTCTGACTTCAACTGTATATATATACACAATTCATAAAATGTCTCCTCTTACCCAGAATGAAGCTCATGAAGGTGTGGTAGCAAAGCAACAACATGTTACACAAGAAAGACCTAAAGGTGTGCTCAGAGGAGCCCTCCTGGAGCTGCTGAAGACCAAACTCCTACAACAATCACAAATATACAATGAAGATCAAAATTACACAACAATTTCCTACATTTTGATGTAATCCTAACACGAGTTAAAGAGAATTTAAGCATTTATAATGAGTTACATTTTGAAACACAATATAAAAAAACTAATCTAAAGAATAGATGCCTTAATTTCCTTAATGATCTGATCTGAAAAACCCTATTTAACCTTCACATGATGGTCGGCTTTTCTAAAGTGACTGAAACAGACTGTCCAGATGAAGACAAAAGGGATGACCCATTCAGTCAGGGCAAGAGAAGTTCGTCATTAAAATCTGTGATTTCTAGAATACACTACAATGTCTCTAAATGTCTCAGTAAAGTCTTTCAGAAAATAACTTAGCTGTGGAGGAAACTGGAAGAGGACATATTAGCCACTTTTCCCACTAGTTCTGTTTGCTTAACCATTCCATAGTGATCTGGTCCAGTCAGCATGGAAACGGTTTAATTTTCCACTGTAGTGCTGCTAACAGAACTATTTGGAATGTAATACAAATGCGCCATTCGTTGCCTTGGTAATGCAAGTGTAATATAAACAGTGATATAAACAGTGGATGATGATTTTCTATGTTGAATAACAATAAAATCAATGAATAAATAGTGCTCTTCAGTAGAGTGGTGATGTCATGCACACAATCAATGAACTAGTCGAGCATGGTTCAGCACAATTGTCTAACCATGCCTAGATTTCCGGATGGTGGTTCTGGAGAACTGCGAGTAATCACGCCGTGCCATTCCAGACTCATGTGGAAACACAAGTGGAACTGTACCTGACTAGGGCAGCCATGAAAGTGATCATGAATTGTCAGTGGTGAGAGTGAATAACTAGCGCTCTCACAACCCTTAATACAACAGCTGAGGTGAGTCACTTGAGCAAGGCACCAATTCCATAACTGCCCACTGCTTCAGGTGTGTTTACAGTGCGTGTGTGTACTTGGATGCGTAAAATGCAAAGCACATACTGTATTCTCACCATGTCACATCACAACTTTCACATAGAACGATTCAGTAATACTTCAGTAATCTTTCTTTATGCTAAAATCGTTGCTGCTATTTTGTAAAAAAAACATTTAATTAATTTTTAAAAAGAAAATAAAAATAAAAGAAATAAATAAGTTATAGTTCCCCCAAAATAAAAATGACCTCAACATTTACTCTACTCATACTGATGAAAAATGTGGAGAATGAGTAAGTCATGACAGAATTATTGTTATATATAACATACAGAAATCATTCACACTTGTGTACTTCACTGTGCATTCACACAAGCATAAAACACTTTATTACTTAGACAGAGAGAAAGAAAAAAATAACCAAACTCAGATACAATTTCATTTGTACATGCCAAATATGAGCAGAGCCAAACTAAGCTTAATACTACTACACAATACTCACTTTGTTACCAGAAAAGCCCACAAATTCCAACAACCTGAGAGTCCGTGTTGGCAACAACGACAGCATCTGGGAGAAGCACAGGTGAGGGGTTGAGAAAACACAAGCCTTGTCCTCAATGAACTTAATGCTAGGATTCATAAATGTTCTGGGTAAATTGTAAGATGCAAGAAAACATGACAAAAATGCACTCACCAGGTTAAAGGCCCCGATCCCAAGTTTAACACCTCCCTCAAAATGACCATGATTGTCACCTTGAACATAACCTGAAGATTTCAGGATCGTATGAAGCTCCCTTGCATTGAAACACAAAATAAATATACAAAGATATAAACACACACACTAAAACAGCTCTTCAGATGAATATAATGATAAAAAAAATAACATAAACATGAAACTTTATGCTACTATTATTAATCACTTTTGATTCACTATAAACAAATAAAAGCATTAAATATTATCATTTTAAAAACTTGAAACTATTTTATTATTATTAATAAATTGATGCATTTTGAATAAGTAGCATTACATATGATAATTTTAAATAATGTATAAAAGTAACACTTAATTTTTATATTATTGTATTATATTACATATTATTACAGTATAGCATATATATATTTATATATATAATATTATTATGTAAAAAATGTATCAATATAAATGTTAAATATCTAAAATATAAATATTTTTGCTTGATCTGACCCTTAAAATTAGTAAATTAAAGCAGAATCAGCTTTATTAAATAGCATCTTTCACAATGTCGAAATCAGTAAATAAAATGTATAGCTCTTACACTATTATTTGCAATACTATTATAGTAGTTACTAATATTTTTACCTATTTTATTTTTCAAATAGTTTTAACTATAACAACACAGCAGCAAACCTTACTTGTATATTTGATAGCTGTTTCTCACTTTCATTCCTCCCTTTATGAAGCTGATCATATTTTCATCCTGAAGAAAAACATAGTTAAGAGTATATCTATACAACAATGTTTCGTTCACATAAATGACTACAGGCCAAATCATGTTTAATATCAGAAGCAAAAGTGAATGTACCGCTAGGACAGACCTGAAGGAAAGTGAGTGCTGCCCTCTGGAGGAGGCATTCGGCATAGCACACTTCAGCATGAAGCTCATCTGAGGAAAACACAAACGTAATGCTTATGCTTTTACAGTCTCTACGTCACACAGCCTTTTCAAAAAAACAGCCACATGATCTGGTCACCATGGATAGAGGCAGTGATTGCAAAAACAGCGCTATCATATTAAAAGAAAGATTTGTAAAGAGACAGTTCACCCAAAAAATTAAACCTCATCATTTGCACTCCTTCCAATAATTCCAAATCTATGCACGTTTCTTTTTCTTGCTGAAGATAAAACACTTAAAAAATGACTTTTGCTGCTTGTTCAAACTACTTTTGGGGGGACAACTTTTGTATGTTCAATTCACATACATTTGTAAAACGATTAAGCTAAATTAATCAATTTGTGCTGGGACTACATGAAGGAATCATGTGGAACCTAGCATGTTTTACATCAAAGAAGATATTTTGAAGAATGTTGGAACCAGCAGCCATTTATTATTTATTTATTTATTTATTTATTACAGTCACAGATAACCGGCCACTGCTTCCAACATTTTTCAAAATATCATCTCTTGTGTTAAAAGAGAAAAAATAAACACTAAAAGCTGAGGATGAGTAAAAATGGTGATTATTGTTTAATTTTTGGGTGAATTATCGTTTATCATTCAATCATTTAAAGAAACATAATAATGAATATAACAGGCACCAACCTTCGGTGAAGTTTTTGCTGTTGAATGAAGACTTTTTGCGGTATCTGTAATAATACACACATCCTTATCAGTCTTGTCGTAAAAGAACACAATGATGTCTCAGTAGTGGTTACTAGGTAACGCACACTGTTGGCACAGTTGTTTGAGGCTGGTCGTGTGTTCTCTATTACAGTCCCAGTGTGTAAAAGCTGGATCCACTACAGCAGACAAACTTGCAGTCGACCCAATAGCAAAAAGCCCAGCTTGATTCATTGTATCCCTGAGGCCACATAAATAGAGCAGTTGGATCAGAGGAAGAGACAATGGCCTTCTGGTTTCTGTCTGCCTCTGAGGGACAAACATGAATTATTCTGTTTCTCCATTTGAAACTCTCATCTTTCTTGGAAATACTTTACGATGGCCATATATATGTTTACACACACACACACACACACACACACACACACACACACACACACACACACACACACACACACACACACACACACACACACACACACACACACACACACACACACACACACACACACACACCTCAGCATAAATGAATACACCCACTTTTGAAAATGAATATTTTTATCAATTTCTCAGTAATTATTGCCAATAATTTATGGTGCATTTAAACAAAACAGTTTTATTAAACAGTTATATCTATTAAAATAAGAATTTGGTCAACTAACATCTTTAGGAATAGAAATATAATATATTTAAATTAAAATTAGTTATTGTAAAAATAAAAACCTACAAAATGTGTATATTTTTTATGTTTCTCTTGATTTAAACATTTTATTTAACATTTTCTCCAACATATTAATTTGAGTTAACTAATTCGTGGGCTGTGATTAAGTTTTTTTTGTTAGATTAGTTCCAGTTTTAGCTTTGGAAGTGACTAATCTAATGAATATGCACATACAAATTATTGTGGTCACACTTTACAATAAGGTTTCATTAGTTATTATGCATTTACTAACATATGAACAACACTTGTACAGCATTTATTATTTATAGTTCAACCTTTAATAATGCATTATTAAAAATACAAATTCATGCTTGTTAACATTAGATAATGCACTGTGACCGTACAAAAGTATTTTCATAAACTAACTTTAACAAACATGAACAAATACTGTAATAAATGTATTGTTCATTGTTTTTTCATGTTAGTAAATGCATTAAATAACATTAACTAATACAACCTTATTGTAAAGTGTTACAATTATTGTAAAGCATCCTATAGTATCCTATATTATTTTAATATTCATTTAAAAGAGAGATCTGAGAGGGGTGTACTCATTTATGCGGAGCACTGTATACACACACCCACACACACAAATAGATTAAAAATGGTCCTTGATTATGACTAGGGCCAGGCAGAATCTGCTGACATTTTTTGCTGCACAGAATTTTGTAAAAAATCTGCAGACTTATGTGGAATGATTTATCGTAACTAAAAACATATATTTTACTTAATATAAACGTTATATTTATCTTAAATAATACATTTTTAACTTTTTTTTAATGTTTACAATGCAAATCCAATTAGATTAACTTATTTGGAAAACAAAGCAAGTCTCTCATTTCATATATCTACTAAAAGACAGAAAATATTACTTTACAAACTGTATTTTAAATAAATCATATGAAAATGTTTATATTAGTCAATAATATTATTGAAATTCATTTAAAACTGAATAAATATAAATTTACACACATTTACACAAGTAAATAAATAGACTCAATGATGGACTAAAAGTCTGCAGAAAATCTGCGGATTTCTGTTTGCACAGATTCCGTGTGGTCCTAATGATGACTTTTTTTTTTTTCTTTTAATCATGCTGCTGTTTGAGCAGAAGTTACAACACTGAAGTTCACTGCAAAGGTAAATATTTTCTTTTGCAGCATTCACTTTTTAAAGGAATAGTCCAACCATAATTTTAAATTCTTTCATCATTTACTCACTCTTTACTTGTTCCCAACATTTATGAGTGTCTTTCTTCGGTTGAACACAAAAGAAGAAACAAAGCTGGAAACCTGTAACCATGACTTCCATAGTATTTGTTTTTCCTACTATGGAAGTCAATGGTTACAAGTTTTCAGCTTTCCTTAAAATATCTTCTTTTGTGTTCAACAGAAGAAAGAAACTCAAAGGTTTGGAAGCACTTGAGGGTGGGTAAATAACAATTTTTGGGTGAACTATCTCTTTAAGGAATACAACAAATGGCTGGTAAGGACCAAAATAGGTAACACCCTGGGTTGGTGACATCACAAACCCTGAATTTACATAAACCCCACACCCAGCCATGATGTTAATGGTGTTCCGAAATTTTCTGCGACTGAGAAGTTCGTAGATACTGAACAGGGAGCATACATTAATATTCATGAGTTTCCGGTTTCCTGTTAAAGGGACTCTGAAAATATTGGTGCAATCACAAAATTGTTTATGGCTCATAAAAGAAATTGATATTCTTTATCAAATGATGTAAGCTTAAAAAAATAATTGCTTCAAATATTCACAAAATGTTCAAAATTGTCTCATGTGTACGTGTCACCGAACTTAGCCAACCAGAACACAATGGACCAGCTAACCCATGAAGGAGGGGCTTCATAGAAACAAAATTTCAATAGACCAAAAAGGTGTGAAAGGTGTGAAAAATAATACAATTTAAATCAACAGGAAAACAAAAACAAAGAATGAATTGATTGGAAACACAATGGAGTAAAATGATTGATCCCTCTTTTAAGTTTTGGAGTATTTATCAGTAGTACTACAAACCTACCTGATTAGACCAGTTAGGGTCAAGGTAGTGATGTATATAAAGTACATTTTGTCACAGAACTGGTTTTCTGTCCTGCATACAGTACACGGTGCCATTATTTGGAGCAGACAGTGTATAGATGCGCAAAAAGCTGAAGAGCAGCTGACAGTGGCGTTCCAGAGCCACAGGGCCTGAATGACGTGGCAGAGTCACAGAGGGTGTGTATGTGTGAGAAACGACCAGACTGTCACACCCCTTCAACACAGTGTGTCGTGGGTCTCTGAAATTCCTCTGCCATCTGGAATGTGGTGGCAGCCACTGCTAAATTCTGGCATTACGTCACTAATACGAATGACATAACCAAGAGGAACCCA
Source organism: Danio kyathit (assembly GCA_903798195.1). Classification (NCBI taxonomy): domain Eukaryota; kingdom Metazoa; phylum Chordata; class Actinopteri; order Cypriniformes; family Danionidae; genus Danio; species Danio kyathit. Next base: position 23,636,082 of record LR812526.1, read on the forward strand.
AAAATAGTTCATGAGTACTACTAGTAGTGATTTGGTCTTAAAAAGAAATACATTCTCTGTGTAGACAATAGTATGGGACTGTATGTAATAAACTTAAGACACAGGAGGTGAATAGGGTAAAACAAATATCACCCATGATACAGAAAGGATTTGGGGAATCTACTTTTAGAACATAAAAACAAATACAGGTTCTCACTTTATATACGTTTTTTTAATGTATTTATATTTTTTATTTATCTCCATGTAATTACATCTGAAACAAATGCATGTAATTAAATTTGTAATTACACTGTTTACCAATCCCTTACACCTTAAACTACCTTTAATCCCATCTTAAACCCATCTATAACCATATCCCACCTTAATAGCACCATACGTGTTGTACAATACAATATGAACACAGTGGGCTCATTGTACCTAGTACTACAATATCTAGTAGCTAAATGGACTACTTAATATAAAGTTCAATTCATCCTTATTTGTATAGCGCTTATACAATGTAGATTGTGTCAAAGCAACTTCACATAGAAGATTATAGTGAATTGAAACGGTGTCAGTTCAGTTTTCAGAGATTAAGTTCAGTTTAGTTTAGCTCAGTTTAGTGTGGGGTACAATTCACTACTGAGAGTCCAAACACTGCAGAGCAAATCCATCGATGTGCAGCTCTGCAGATCCCGAACCATGCAAGCCAGACTGAAAGTGGGACTGAATATAGATATATATAAAACTGTAACGTTTTGTGTATGTTACACCGCGTCCTACCTACACTCAACATGATGCTGTCACCACTGGCTTGCTTGGTTTGGGACTTGTGGAGCTGCGCATCAATGAATTTGCTCTTCAGTGTTTGGACTTTCAGCAGTGAACATTAAACCACACTGAACTGAACTAAACTAAGCTTTAACTCTAAAAACTGGACTGACGCAGTTTCAATTTAGTAGAATTTCTATGTTAAGCTGCTTTGACACAATCTACATCGTAAAAGCGCTATAGAAATAAACATGAATCGAAGTTAATTGTATGCTGCAACATGATAAAGGTCATCTTTGCATGTCAAAAGAAGTTTGTCCTAACCTTCTGTGAAAGCAATGTGCAAAGTTTCTGTTTTAGAAACAGCTTCTATTTCTGTGACGTCATGATTGAACAATAGCCTAAACTACTATGATTACCTCAGGTACTGATTATGGGCTTTATTCATTGTTACCATTGTAAGTTTGAATACCATATAATGTGACATTATAACTATGCTGAACTATTTTCATTGAAACTTAAGATCTTGAAAATAAAATCTTAGCCAACACCATTTAAACAAGAATGCCTGAACTGTCTGTGACTTTGAAGTACTTTTAAAAAATGGTAATAATGTGTAACATTTATGAATTAGATTATAAACCTGTCCATTTCATTTCTGCACTTCTGAATGGCTGGTATTTAAATGTTTCTGTCATGTTGCATCTGATATGGACAGCTAAATTACTTGTTGCTGGAATCTTGTCGCATATCATGTTGTTAGGACATGGTGTAAGTGCTGCTAAAGTAGAGATTTATGGCTAAGTGCAGTAGGAAGTTTGAAAAAACCTCTTTAAATATATGTAATTGCGTACAAAAATGAATAAAGTGTGATCAAAGAAACAGTTAATGCTTAATTTGGATGTAAAAATACTTTATGAAAATCCAGAAAGCTCAAAAACTCCAAAAAATTGACTGGGGAATGAAAAAAAACTATATATGTTGGCAGTGCCTCACTTTAATATAACAAAATCTATTGACCAATCATTGTTCCAAAGGAAGATATTTCACTGCTTTCACTACATCTGACCGGAATGGATTTGAAATGTTTGTTGTGACCATCATATATATGCAAAAAAAAAGATTACTAGAAACAGAATATAACACACCGTTGACACACAGCCTGTGCCTCCTTCATAGTGTTTCCTGCAGCAAATATGTCCTCCGGGTTGAAGGTCATCATGGCCTGCATTTCCAGTATAGTGGCATACGTGAGCGCGTGATACATGCTGTCTTTATTCCTGCCAAAGAGCACAAAGAAGATGCATTAGATCTATATATAGAACAATGGAGAGGGCGGTGTGACGGTAAAAGAAAATCCACCTCCAATACACTCAAGAGCATTATCGGTAACAGAAATGAGACCTGGAAATGGAGGAAGGTGTTTGTGTAACCTGAACACAGTGTGGCAACTTAATACTAATTTATATAATAATACGTTTCTGTGGATTTTTAGCACTTTTTAAGCAGAGTTCTCAAAGTGTCAATTTATTTTTTGTAGCATGTAACAATTCAAAGGTCCAAATCTGAATTTTCATCAATGTCAAAGGTCGGAACAATTGGTTATAACAAAACTTGATTTCATGAAACATTCACATGCATAAATCAACCATTTAAAAAATGAAATTCCCCTTGCATTTAAAAATATGTTAATAAAATGTGCAATATTGGCAAAATGTAATTTAAGTGTCAGCTATTTTTATGAAAAAAACTCCAACTATCTCTTTAAAAATCAAACAGAATAGTTTTGTGCTGTATTGGAGCAAAATGAATGCATAAATCGGTCTAATCATTTTTGAAAACACAAATTTTATTTGGAAAGATTTTTTTTCCTAAAACATATACAAAAATAGTAATATTTGTAACTTTATTTAATGTTTTTATGACAATTTATTAATTAATGTCATTTTACATTAGATTTTTTACTTTCTGTACCTGAACACTGTTAAGACTCCCCAGAAAACCATAAAGCAGTTTATTTAAACTGTAGAATTGCTCTGTTGAATTTATATATGCTAGTAATTTATTATATTTTATGCAGATGTAGTGCATAAAAAATATTATTTTTAGAACATCCCAATCAATTTAAATGAATGAATTCTTTCCAAATAAAGCTATTCAAGTCATCTAGCTGTATATAGCAATATACAGTCACCAGCCACTTTATTAGGTACACCTGTCCAACTGCTTGTTAACGCAAATTTCTAATCAGCCAATCACATGGCAGCAACTCAATGCATTTAGGCATGTAGACATATTCAAGACGATCTGCTGCAGTTCAAACCGAGTATCAGAATAGGGAAGAAAGGTGATTTAAGTGACTTTGAACATGGCATGGTTGTTGGTGCCAGATGGGCTGGTCTGAATATTTCAGAAACTGCTGATATACCAGGATTTTCACGCACAACCATCTCTAGGCTTAACAGAGAATGGCCCGAAAAAGAAAATATCCAGTGAGAGGCAGTTCCTGTCAGCTAAGAACAGGAAACTGAGGCTACATTTCGCACAGGCTCACCAAAATTGCACAATAGAAAATTGGAAAAGCATTGCCTGGTCTGATGAGTCTCAATTTCTGCTGCGACATTAGGATGGTAGGGTCAGAATTTGGTGTCATCAACATGAAAGAATGGATCCATCCTGCCTTGTATCAATGGTTCAGGTTGGTAATGGTGGAATGGTGTGGGGGGGATATTTTCTTGGCACACTTTGGGCCCATTATTACCAACTGAGCATCGATTTAACGCCACAGCCTACCTGAGTACTGTTGCTGACCATGTCCATCTCTTTATGACCACAGTGTACCTGTCTTCTGATGGCTACTTCCAGCAGGATAACGTGCCATGTCATGCGAATCATCTCAGACTGGTTTCTTGAACATGACAATGAGTTCACTATACTCAAATGGCCTCCATAGTCACCAGATCTCACTCCAATAGAGCACCTTTGGGATGTGGTGGAACAGGAGATTTGTATCATGGATGTGCAGCCGACAAATCTGCAGCAACTGTGTGATGCTATCATGTCAATATAGACCAAAATCTCAAAGGAATAATTCCAGTACCTTGTTAAATCTATGCCACGAAGGATTAAGGCAGTTCTGAAGGAAAAAGGGGTCCAACCCGGTACTAGTAAGGTGTGCCTAATAAAGAGGCCGGTGAGTGTAAGTTGCAGAAAAACAGAATATCACAATGTCAAATTTTTCCAATATCGTGCAGCCCTGTCATACACTCACTGGATGTCATGACAACAGCATCACACAGAAAAACTATCACCTTCTGTTTAATTTCGAACAATCAACAAAAATATATTTAAAAAATTAACAAGATTACAAGTTTAACATCTTATACACAATTATTCATTCATTCATTTTCCTTCGGCTTTGTCCCTTATTTAGCAAGGGTCACCACAGCAGAATGAACCGCCAACTTATCCAGCATTCGTTTTACAGCGGATGCCCTTCCAGCTGCAACCCAGTACTAGGAAACACCCATACACTGTCACATTCACACACACACACACACACACACACACACACACACACACACACACACACACACACACACACACACACACACACACACACACACACACTACAGCCAATTTAGTTCATCCAATTTGCCTATAGCGCATGTCTTTGGACTATGGGGGAAACTAGAGCACCAGGAGGAAATGCCACACGATTAGCGCTCTTAAAATATGAAATGAAGGATCGAATTGTCACATTGAGAAGACCTGATTTATAATGTAAAACATGTTTTTTTTTTTTTTTTATTCTGCAAACTACTGATGACATTTCTTCCTAACTTAAAATAACTATTTTATTTATTTAAACCATTTTTGGGGCATAAAGAAAAATCATGTTTATATTCATTTTCAAACAACACAATGCCAAAGTTTTAACTTCACAACCCTTAAGAAACAAATATTAGGTTTGATAACTCTTGATTATTCAATCACAACAAATGAAAAACGTTTCAGTTCTTCATTCAGCACACAGAATAGGATAGAATGTGACACTACTGGTTCAACATTCCTGGCCAGAGAAATGTCTGGATAAACAGGTTTACCACTTTACTTTGCAGAAGTGGAATTGGAATAATGTTGATGTGACAGTACAGGATTGGAGCATAGATTACAATCAAATAATACATTTTAGACCTCATTAACATTATTATCGTGAGGCTTTCTGAATGTTAAATGGCTGCACTACATGCAAAACATGCAGGTAACAATATATCATACTATAAAAAATATACTACTATATAAATGTCATAGAGTGTAATGAGGTATTTTCTTGTTAAAGTCACATCAGATGCCCCCATTATAGTTTTAAGAAATTTCTATATTAACTTATGAAATTTTGCAGAAAATAGATAAATAAATAATCAGGAAGATCATCTGTTGTTTTTCAGTTCTGAGCCTGTACAGACATGGACATGCTTCAGAGTTTAACATTTTTTGATTGCTCTTTCCACCTCCGTTTGTAGCTTTCTCTGTGTATCTTTCATTAGCTCTGTTAAAGCAGCCCTGCCCTTCTGGCTGGAATGAGGTGCGACTAAAACAAGCCTATTAAGTAAATCACAAAATTGTGACTTCACTATAAGCATGTTCAAACAGCAAGCTGGTGAATGTTTAGTAAGATTCTCTGATGGTGTAAATGAATGCCTGACTGATCAGCATTTTAATATATTACGCAAGTTTGAATTGCGTAATAAAAACTAATATCTGACGCAATATACAGACTGGAAGATGTTGCAATAAAATGTACATTTGTTAATTTAAAAAATGGCCTCTGGCAAGTAAATTTTGCTTGACAGTTGATTCGTTTTAATAGAAACTGCAACATAATACAAGGTTAAAATTATGATGACGACTATCTCAATGATTGCAATGTGAAGTAATAAAACAAACAAAGATAAATTAAATTAAATAAACAAATGCACACACATTATATTGCCAAATGTGGCTTGGTAATCATCATGACTTAGGTAAAATATTGAAGTAAAGTTAAAAATGAAATAAAAATTAAATAAATAAATGAGTTTTAAAAACAAATAAATAAAAACATTCATTGCAAGCCGATAATGATATTCTGACGCTCAAAAATGGTATGTGAAAAATAAAATAAATATATAAATAATAATTGACATTAACAAAACAAAAACATAAGAAAAAAAACTAAACTAAAAGCTAAACTAAACAAAATAAAAAAAACACAAAACAAAAAAAAAACTAACCAAAAAACAAAACAAAAACTAAAATTAAACAAAAAACTAAACAAAACAAAAAACAAAACAAAAAATAAAACAAAACAAACAAAAACAATAAACAGTAAAGTCTAGATGGCATAAAGCTGCGGATATGCACATCTACGTAGTATCATTTTTGTGATGCTGTACAACAATAACATTTTTACATTACTGTGAAGGTTGGGTTTAGGGTTGGGGTAGGGGTAGATGTTAATAAAATACAATTTAATGGGTAATTTAATGAATAACATTTAGTATATTTACTGTTTTTACACTGCTGTAACGGTTGAATTTAGGGTTGGGATTGAAGCAGATGTCAATAAAATACAACTTAATGGGTATTTTTTGAATTATATAATATTTAATGAATTATATGAATAATACTCTGTATAACTACTGTTTTTACATTACTGTGATGCTTGGGTTTAAGGTTGGGGTAGACGTTAATATAATATAATAAATGGATAATATAATAAAGAAAATATGCCTTCTAGCAACAACCGATTCAACAGATGTGTCTTCACTAACTTGAAAAATAAAACAATATGAAATAAAATAATATCAGTATAATGATGTGGTCAGTTAGATTAAATTGGACGCTGAATCCAACCTAATAAGATGGATAGGTAACAAATATTACAAAACGGACCTTAAAATACACAAAAGTACACACCCATTCACAAGAGAGATTAATGAGAAAGGTTAAAAGGCAAGATGTTGTACAACACAGCATTTGTGTGAATGCAGGGTGTGGTGTGATGAGAAGAAAAGATCTGGAGGTCAATCTCAAGAGAGCTGAACTGATTTAATAGGTTTTATGTGAGATTCGCCTGAGAAACACCCAATGACTGAATGTGGATAGATTATTTTCAAAAAAACCACGTACAGGAACAATTCGATATAAGAAAGTACATTTTGCACTTGCATTGACAAAAAAGATCCAAAGCCAGAGCTTCTCCCATCTTTATAATCATCACAGGTCGTAAAACAATAGTAAAGTGCAGCAGGTCGAACACACAGGTAGCCGTACCTGCTTCGTAGTCTGCTCAGAGCCTCATCAAATTGATTTTGCAGGAACAGGTCCAGTGCAGCCATGCAGTCTTGAAGATCCGCTGACAGGTCAGGCTTTTCTGACCTAAAGAACATAAGGGAAGAAAATTGTAAACAAATGCTGCTCTCAAAACAACTGATGATTAATAACGATTTTACAAGTTAGGATATTACTGCTGTTTTTATGATGCCCTAAAGCAATTAAATACATTTTAAAATTAAATAAATCAATAAACAAATAATACATGGATTAATAATAATAATAATAATAATAATAATTAAAAATAGAAAGGAATAAATTAAAATATATAAAAATGTTGATTGATTATTTATACTTATTTATTAATATATAATTAATAATATACAATTATTATTATTTTCTTAATGCAAAAGAAAAAAATTCTAAAACAACAATTTATTTGTAATGGTAAGGCATTTGATTGAATAAATAAATAAATAAATAAATAAATAAATAAATAAATAAATAAAAAAATAAAAAAATGTTGATTTATTATACTTAAAAAAAATTTAATGCAAAAGATAAAATAAAAATAATAAAAATTATTCATTGTTAATGGTAATGCATTTAATTTAATGAATAAATGTTGATTTATTGTACTTACAATTATTATATTCTTAATGCAAAAGAAAAAAATAATAAAAATGATTTATTGCTAATGTTAATGCATTTGATTGAATAAAAAAAACAAATAAACAAATAAATAAATAAATAAATGTTGATTTATTATACTTACAATTATTATACTCAATGCAAAAGAAAAAAATAATAAAAATGATTTATTGATAATGGTAATGCATTGATTGATTAAATAAATAAATAAATAATGTTAATTAATTATACTTACAATTATTAATATTTTCTTAATGCAAAAGAAAAGAACTATAAAAACAACAATTTATTTCTAATAGTAATGCATTTGATTCAACAAATAAGTAAATAAATAAATAAATAAATAAATAAATAAATAAATAAATAAATGTTGATTTATTATATGTACAATTATTATCTTCCTAATGCAAAAGAAAAAAAATAACAAAAATTCTTTATTGCTAATGTTAAAGCATTTAATTGAATAAATAAACAAACAAACAAACAAATTAAGAAATCAATGTTGATTTAGTATACTTACAATTATTATCTTCTTAATGAAAAAATAAAAAACAAAAATGATTTATTGCTAATGGTAAAGCATTTAATTGAATAAATAAATAAATAAACAAACAAACAAACAAATTAAGAAATCAATGTTGATTTAGTATACTTACAATTATTATCTTCTTAATGAAAAAAATAAAAATAAAAATGATTAATTGCTAATGGTAATGCATTTAATTGAATAAATAAATAAATAAATAAATATTTACACATTAAATAAATATATCCACATCAATTTATAGAGATATTTATTCTACTATCTGAAATAATTTTTTAAATTACAATATTAAATATCACTAATAAACAAATAGAACAACAAATTAACACTAATCAAAAGGTGCATATAATTTCATACGCATAAAATTCTGTTTGGGACAAAACCACTGTACTCTAAGGCAACACAACAGCTTGTGAAGTGACAAGGAAGTAGTGATCAGGTGTAATGTTATCCGGGAAGCCACAGGCAGCAGGTCTTTCTAAGCATGTGCAGAAAAATCGCACACTGCCCCCAAAAAGCTGGTTTCGTGTGAGTGTGAAGTCACCACTATACTGCAGAGAATATCCCTCCAGAGCTGCTCGATTTAGATACAGCAGCAGCACTGAGGCAGATGTCACCTTCACACACACTGAAACACCGGTGAACGAGTGTGTGTGTGTGTGTGTGTGTGTGTGTGTAGTCAACTCAAAAATATACTAAGAATGTGATTCATAAAAGAGAGTACACTGATGGAGCCAGAATGCATATTGTAGGAAAGCTGCAATATCATTTGTCTCTTGAATAGACAGTAATGCAATTCAGATCTGCAAAACTTATTTTACTTTTAAAGAGATACTTCACCCAAAACTGAAAATTCTGTCATCGTTTCTATTGAACACAAAAGAAGATATTTTGAAGAAAGTTGGAAACCGCTAGCCATTGACTTCCATATTTATTTATTCCTACTATGGATTTCAATGGTTATAAGTTTTAGCTTTCTTCTAAATATCTTCTTTTGTGTTTAACAGAATAAAGAAACTCATAAAGGTTTGGAACCACTTGAGGATGAGTAAACAATGAGTACATTAACATTTTTGGGTGAACTATCTCTTTAAATAAAATAAATAATCATCATATAAAGTAGAGTGAGGCAGCAAGGTGGCTCAATGGTTAGCACTGTTGCCTCAGAGCAAGAAGGTCTCTGGTTCAAGCCCCAGCTGGGTGAGTTGGCATTTTTGTGTGGAGTTTGCATGTTCTCCCCATCGCGTGGATTTCCTTCGGGTGCTCCGGTTTCCCCCACAGTCCAAAGACATGTGGTATAGGTGAATTGAATAAGCTAAATTGCCTTAGTGCGTGTGTGTGTGTGTGTGTGTGTGTGTGTGTGTGTGTGTGTGTGTGTGTGTGTGTGTGTGTTTGTTTGTGTGTGTGTGTGAGAATGAGTGGGTGTTTCCCAGTATTGGGTTGCAGCTGGAATGGCATCCACTGTGTAAAACATATGCTGGATAAATTGGCAGCTCATTCCACTGTGGCGACCCATGATAAATAAAAGGACTAAGCCAAAGGAAAATGAATGAATAAAGTAGACTGAATACACAAAAAACAGAAACGAAGAATAAAACTTATCACATTTACAAATTGGTAAGGGCTACATGTTAGACTTAATGCTATTGTTTAATTAGATTATAACAAACTGAATAAAAAAAAATGTGAAAAAACGTCCTATCTTAAATGAAAGTCTGCCGACTGATTTTTATGTGAAGAGCTCAGGACATTTTTGCCAGAAAGATCAAAAGAATGTATTATTAACATGTGCTCCTGAGAGCCTTCTTTGTTTTATTTTTAATTTAATTTTGTTATTAGAAGGAAAGAGTGGAGCACACATATCTACATATCCATCTAAAGGCTGTCTACAGTATAGCTCTGTAAAAGTATTTCCAACTTACTTCTAACACTAAGAATAAAATTGAAACTTTTGATAAAGTTGAAAAAGAATGAAGCTTTAGCAAAGAATTTCGGAATTCTACATACAACCATTTGTTTTAATAATTATAAATTCACAATGTTTAAGAGCTTATTCATTTTTATCCTTATTGTAATTTCATTCCATTTTCCCCAAAAGTGGTTTAGGTCATTGTCCAGAGATATTTTACTTAAACTGGGTGGAGCACCCAGAGGAAATCCACGCGATGGGGAGAACATGCAAACTTCACACAGAAATGCCAAATGACCCAGCTGTGATTGTAGGTTTACAGATACACTGAGTGACAAAAAAATGGCTAAAGCAACAAGACAGTACACTGTAAAAAAAAAGGGGATTTTTATGGTAAACACTGTAAAAATGATGCTACTGTATAAATCTATAACCTGGTTAACATGTAAGGTAACTTTATTTGTCCCCATGGGGTTATTGATTTGCAGTATAGTGATCATCAGATGTTTAACACATGAACATAGAACATCATAATACAACACAGTAAGTTTCCTTAATATATAGTGAATAACCAACTAGGCATGGGCTGGAATAAGATTCTGACGGTATGATAACCCTGCATAAAAAAAAAAAAAAAAATAAAAATAAAAAAAAAATCACGATTTCACAATATTGTGATTACTGCTCTAAAATATATTCTTTTTAAATGTCTGGGTAAAAAAAAACTTTTTTCTTCTTTGAACACAATATATTTTATTTTGAGAAACATTTAAAATATTTTGGAGCAGTAAACATGTCAGGCTAAATAATTCAAATAAATCATCGACTTCTGCTGTCTTCGTTATTTCAAAAACATAGACTTCTTCACAATTTAAAACGGCATCTTGGGATATCTTTTCTGCTGGAGATACTGTTGTCCTAAAAAACGTAAATAAAAAAAAATCTTACACATACCTTAGGAACGGTATTACAGAAAATTTTCGCGGTTTTAAAACCTTGACTTCTCCAAACCGCGGTATACACGTTTCTGCGTGAAAACGGTTATCGTCTCATGCCTATAACCAACATAATCTCACTGCAATTCGTAACTTTTTGATTTAGTGGGTAATTTGTACAATCTTATTCGTACAATTTAGTACGATTTGCTTATCCCCCAATGACCATTGGGTTTAGGGGCGGGGTTTGGTGCCACGCCTCCTTTTTAAAAATCATACATTTACGTAGACTGAACTCGTATGAATTCATACAAATTAGCCAACAAACTGACAAAACGGAAAATACGTACATTTTCTCGTGAGATCAGGCTGGAAAATCCGTAAATTGACTTTTCCCTGCATGATACTTTATACTTTTTTTTGTTGACATTACTACGGTTCTTTTAAATGTTTTCTCTTCATTTTTGTACATTATGTTACATCTAGAGCAGCACGGTGGCGCAGTGGGTAGCACAATTGCCTCATAGCAAGAAGGTCTGTGTGGAGTTTGTATGTTCTCCCCGAGTTGGCGTGGGTTTCCTCCGGGTGTTCCGGTTTCCCCCACAGTCCAAAGACATGTGCTTTAGGTGAATTGGGTAAGCTAAATTGTCCGTAGTGTATGTGTGTGAATGAGAGTGTATGGGTGTTTCCCAGTGATGGGTTGCAGCAGGAAGGGCATCCGCTGCATAAAAACATATGCTGTATAAACTGGTGGTTTATTCTGCTGTGGCGACCCCTAATAAATAAAGGGACTAAGCCGAAAAAAGAAAGTGAAATTAAATGTTACATCTAATTTTGACACTTTAGTTTCAAGTGTGTAACCATGATGGTGTTTAGCATATTAGTTCATATTACTTCTACATATTAGTATATGTCTCTGTCTGTGTTGTATAAGCTATGGTTCAGCCTATGATTTTCTCATCTCCACCAGCTTCTGGTTGAGTTTTGTCTAGCAAAAGGTTGCAAAATGTATAATGGACCCTTTTCACAAGACAAGTTTAATGGTCATCATAATTTTAAATACTTAAAAGTTTTTAATATTTAAAATTTTAAAAATACAAGTATATGTATTTACATATGTATTATGTCATCACTGCATCAAATTACAAACAAAAAACTAATGATGACTTGTGTGAGGCGTTTAAAATGCAGAGTGTATGGGCAGGACAGTAAATCTGACATTGTTCTCTCTTCTGACCTCTGCCGTTATTAGTCTCACACTATTTTTTTCCTTTTTCTGAAAGTCTTGGAGTTTTTCTTTTATTAATTTCAGCAAATAGGATTGTAAAAAAAAAATGTATTTGTTGTACTCTCCCAATAACTGCGCTTAAGTTTACCCAACTATGAAGACTACTATCGCTACTGAGAAACCCAGAAATGTGAAAAGGATGCATGTGTAGATGTTAGCATTTCAAAACATTTGTGCAATAAACCAAAAGAATAAAATACGGTTGTTTACCATAAAAATAAAATAAAACATTTTACAGTTTCTACTTAAGCATAAAATTGTGGTAATCACAGCTGCAGTTTTTTACTGTACATTTGACAGTTTATAGACCTAACAGCTCACAAAACACACTTTTCAATCATTCATTCATTTCTTTATTTTCCTTTAGCTTATTCCCTTATTTATCAGGGGTTGCCACAGCGAAATGAACCGCCAACTATACTGGCATATGTTTCACGCAGTGGATGCCCTTCCAGCCGCAACCCAGTTCTGGAAAACACCCACACACTTGCACACACATTCACTTTGGTCAATTTAGTTAATCCAATTCATATATACTGCATGTCTTTGGACTTTGGGGGAAACCCGAGCACCCGGAGGAAACCCACACGAACAAGGGCAGAAGATGCAAGCTCCACACAGAAAGGCCAACTGACCCAGCCGGGACTTGAACTATCTTCTTGTTGTGAAGCGACAGTGCTAACCAGTGAGCCACCACGCCGCCAAACACACCTTTGTAACTATCAATTAAAAAAGTGTTTTTTTTTTTCTACATAGGCCAGCTAATGCTAATAGAAAATGTCTATATCTCAGCATAAACTGTCAAACACAATCCTAATTTAAGAGCGCAGAAGATCAGCTCCACTCTTCCTTCAGACAACGAGAAGGAAAATGTCAGAGAGATAAAAACCAAAGCTCATTGTATCTCCGCATAAGGGACACATTCTTCAAATGACAGCACCATTCGAAATTAATTTCCAAATTGAGTTGAAATTCGTAATGGTCTTGACCTCTAAGATTACAACACAGCCTCCTAATCCAATAAAACCAGACAACCTCTTTTAGTTCTCTGACCCCGAAGCATTCTGTTGAAAACAACTATTCATAAAGCATTTCTGTATGTGGACAAATGAGCTGGGAATTGGGAGTATGTATTAAAAAAAAAGAAAAGAAAAAAAAGACAATGACTTTGGCCTTTCTCCGCTGAAACAAATCGAATCAATGAGTGTGACTAAATTTGCAGCACATCTTTGCATTCCTGATGATAGCCCGCACAGAGATGCTCTTTATGGATTTGCTCGGCCAATAACTGCGCGACTTGAGTTGCTATTAGACCTATAGAAAGAGAGATGGGGTTTGGCTGGCGGGTTTCTCCACCGCCTGGCAGATGACTTCAACGCTGTTTTCTGACTGCTGCAAACATGGAGTGTGGTTTCCGGCTCAAAAAAATGTCTTTGCAGCGTAAAATAATCTGAGAGTTTTAAGAGTTTAGGATAATATATACTAAGTCTGGTCTATTTACGGTGTAATGTAATTAAAACTGACTTATAAGTATTTCACTGTTACTTATAAGAATTCAATAATGAATAATTAATTGTGCATTCGCATTTCCTCCATTTGTTTTTGAATTAAGATTTAGTTTGATGCCATTTAAAAAGCCAATTTAAAAGAACTCAATCATTATATATAAAAACATAATTATACATTTTTCAGATTGTACATAATGTCTAAATTTACTGTTTAAAACTTTCATAAATTGCTATAACATAAGTGTTGCTACCAAAAAGGCTGCATTTATTTGATCAAAATATACTTCAATATTAATTTGTTTTTATTGAAAAAGAAAATGAAGAGTTCAGATGCAAAAACCTCTAAGTGCCGTCTGAAATTTGTATCAAAAATGAAAATTTTTCTTGTTTGTTTATGTTGTGTTATTTCACTTTAAAGATCATGAAAAGGACTTATCCTTTGCCAGAAAAGTGATATTACTGAATCTACCCACAGGAGCCTGATAAAAATGTTCATTTTAGAAGAAAATTTCTTATGGCATTTAGAGGTTTTTGCATCTGAACTCTTCAAATACAGTAAAAACAGTAATATTGAGAAATATTACTGACATTCAAAAAAACTCTTTTCTGTTTTTCTGAATATTACTTAATATATAATTGATTATTTAACATTTTCATTTTATTATTTAACATTTTTAATATATCTTTATATATATTATATTTATAATAATATTATTTCATTTCATGTTGAAAATGAAGTTTAATTAAAGAAAATGAATGAAGTAATGAATTAATTTTATAATCAAAACAATGTTTTTCTGTTCAAATGACATATGAAGACATAATTATTAGCCCTCCTGTAAAATGTAAACACTTTTCTAAAAAAATTCCAGAGTATTTATTTAGTAGAGATACAAACTTGTAAACATAATAGTTTTAATAACTAATTTCTTTTGTCTATGCCATGACAACAGTACATAATATTCTACTAGCTATTTCACAGCATACTATATATAGCTTAAAGTGCAATTTGAATGCCTAGTTACATTCTTAAGAGGGCTAATATTATTAACCGTAGCAATATATATATATATACAGGCCCGTAGCCAGGGGGGGTTTGGGGGTTCGAAAGATCCACCCCTCACTGACAAAGTTCCAGAATTTGTCCCAATCATAAGCTCCTTTGTCCTATTTTGACTGCTGTACCATCACAAATTGTCAAAATAACCCATTGGATCCTCTTTTGGCTCTCGTGACTTCAGCTAATCAGATTTGATCAATGCAAATACTTCTTTTACATGAGTCCAACATCCAGCTGTGCAAGAAAACACACAATCTGACATAAGAGAAGTCATCTTTTACTATTGATCTACTGTACTGTTTTTAAATAGAGAAAACATTTTACAAGTAACTTTTATTCTAAATCTTGGACCTTATTCTTGAAACAAAAAAGGACCAACAAAAAGCTGTGAAGCACCAAAAGTGGTCTGTTTAAATACTTAATTGGCTAATGTTGTTATCCATGAATATTCAGATGTACAGTTTTTTTCAAGAGATGCTAGAAAAATTGTGAAGCTCTACATTATTATTATTATTATCGTTTTAATTTTGTATTATTCAAATAAATTCTGGCTGAGGACAGTTGATTGTGCTGGCCACTTTGTTATTTGCCTAATAAATGACAATAGGCAACATTTTTTAATTTAAAACTTTAAAAGATTTTAACCTATTTTTTCTAATGATGTAATACATTTGTATTTTAAAAATAAGCATTTATTCAGATTTCTTTGTTCTATAAGTCTTTACGAAATACACTTTATACACTTTTTATTTAAATTCAAGCCAAACTAATAGAAACAAGAACAAAAATATCTAAGTAATTGCTATGAAAAAAATTCTTACTCTGATAAACATCACTTATACTCTATCACTTACACTACAACATACTACAAAAATAAATTTCACAACAGGGCATTTTTTAGATTTAAACAGTGATGGAAAGAGTACTAAAAAAAAATCATACTTAAGTAAAAGTACTACTTGCCTGTAGCGCAAGTAGAGTAAAAGTATCTGTTGTAAATATTACTCAAAGTATGAGTAAAATGTAGCCCTTTCAAAAGTACTCAAGAGTAGTAAATAATACGCTGTAAAAAGCTGATGCATGTACATGTAATTTGTGGATGTGTGTAAACGTAACATTCTGTAGTGCATTTAGTTATTGCCCAGCAGGCACACAATGTCATAAGACGTTAATATTAGGTTATATTTAGGTTGTGATGTTAGGTGACCAAAATTCAGTGTCTAGCCAGTGTCTAAGGACAACGTTATTTTGATGTCCAATAACGACGTCAAATGATGTTGATGTTTGGTTGATTTTAGGTTGTGTTAGAAAGTGACTAAAATCCAACGTCGAGCCAACATCTTAAACAAACGTCATATTGATGTCAAATACTGACATTTATTCGAAACATCTGATAGACATTATAGTGGTAACCTTCACACAACGTCTAGCCATAACATCATTAGACGTTGATATTTGGTTGGACGTTGGACATTGATATAGGCCTGAAATTGGGTTCTGACGTCCAAATAAAATGTCCTAAGGTAGTTCATTATGATGCGATTTACCTTCTATGTGCGATTTGATTGGACGGGAATCACAAGACTGATTTTTCTAATCCCCATACACAAGTATGGTTGAAGGAAAGTAGTGGAGTAACAGTACCGATACTGCATTCAAAATGTACTCAAGTGAAAGTAAAAGTAGATATTTTAAAAACTACTCAGTAAATTACAATTCCTGAGAAAAGCTACTCAGTTACAGTAATTTGAGTATTTGTAATTTGTTACTTTACACCACTGGATTTAAATTGCATTATTACAAAAACAATTCTATTCCCATAAGTAAAACTTGAATCCACTTATTAACAACCAGCTTTTTAAATCCATTATCCTCCTAACGATAATATATTTCCTCTCTGACTCTCTGATACAGTATGTGATATCAGAGCAGGATCATTTGCATGAATGAACAACAGCGCATGCTATGAGTCTGGCTAGCTAAAGGAAGTAGTCTGAGATTTGTTTAGAGACTACAGCAGATGTAGAAATGAACGTCCCCTCTTCCTGTACCATCTGCGCAGCTCTCGACAAACTAATTGTTGTGATGCTAAGCGATTCTGAAAAGCTGATGCCGCCCGGGAGCTAATTGACTACTGATGATCATCACCGGAATGATTGGAACAAACAAGCTGACTCTAAAACACACACACATACACGCAGCGCTAAGGAGACCAAACAGTCTCACAATACACTTGATGCTATACACTCCAACAATAGAATTCTATAACACAAGCAAGGGCATCCAAAACAATTATACCTGTCTAATGTTTCCAAACCATTCCCGTTTTTCCGGTTCTGCAGCCTGTAAAAGCATTCCCCTGTTAAGAACGCTCAACTACTCTTCAATCACTGCTAAAAACACACGCTCTTACCCGTTTGACAGAGTTTCTGCCTCTCTTGACATTTTCATCTGGTACAGCGAGATCGAGGAGAGAAGGAGACACGAAAAGGAGACGCAGAGTACTTCACAGTGTGTGTAAGAACAGGCCTTCGCTTTGGCTCCTGTCAGCAGAACAGCAGCTTCCCTCTGGCTACAGCACACACACATTAACGCGCACACACACACTCTTTCACTCACTCAAGCTGCATAGAAGACAGAGGGGAAAGGAACGCAGAGCTTAATAAGATTGGGATGACTATCACACAGAGAGAAAGTGAATATTCTCATTGCCTCTTTTTCTCTCTGCCTACACACACACATACACAGGAACACACACACCACCACAGCCTCCTCCTCCTCTCAGTATCACCCTCATCCTATACACTGTATACTGGGCTCTCATTGGTCAATGGTAAAACGGAGGCGGTTTCAACTTTAAGACTCCGCCTACAAATGTTTGTGAAGTGGACATCACGCTTCTGTGGTCAAGTGACAATATGAGCTCCACAGCAGTCAAAAACACTTGATACAATGACAGGCCTGTAAATCAGTGGAGATCATGAGACACTGAGGACAGCTGCGGACCGCAAAATCAGCACAAGGAAGTGACATGGCCTGTGGCGTGTTCAGGAGAAAGGGAGAGGCAGTTAATATAAGAAATGCTTCTGTTTAGTATATATCGTGGAAGCACATGACAAAGCTGATTGGCTGATAGGATCACATAGTGAGCTGTGATGCTAAAGTCAGCAGGCAGGGAAAAAACTGAGATCTTAAAGAATAAATAAGCACAAAAGCATTTGATTTTCACTGTTAAATGAATATTTGCTGTTTGATAATCTTGCATAATGATTCAAACTAATTTTATAGATGTTTTAAATGCAATTGTTGTTAGTACAAATTTAAATAACAGTTTTCTCTTATAAAACATATCCAAATGTAATTTATTCCTGTGAAGGCAAAGCTTTTTTACTCTGAATTACTCTATTTATCAACATCACAGGCAATTTTGCTGCTAAACAGTTTCACAGAAACAGTTATGGATTAATAATGAATATAAATTATATTATATATACATACATAGAGATAAAAAATTAAGAGATTTTCTCTGGGTTTTTAGTTATGTGTTTGAGTAAAACATAAATTAGCTTTATTCTGTAAACTACTGATAGATTTCTTTCAAATATAAAAGCTAGCATTAGATCACTTTTTGTTTATAAAAACAAAAAGATGTAATGTTTTTGAACATCTTTATATAAATTTTTAGACAGCACAATACCAAAGTGCCTTTAAGACAAGTCATTTCACTTGGCCGGCTTCTTTGAAACACCTCTCTGCATTATGGGTTGCTAGATCAGATACTGTTGTGGCCAGAAGTTAACGAGAATTATTTTGATTATTCATTAAATTTCCCATTTATTGTATTTTAGTAATCTGCCCCTTCCCTTAAACTACCTTAAACCCAACCGTCACAGTAAAATATTAATTATTGCTATACAGTGTTATAAAAATGATAATTATAATAATAATAATAATAATAATAATAATAATTCCTTACATTTTATATAGTGCTTTTCTGGACACTCATAGTGCTTTACACTATGGGGGGAATCTCCTCATCCACCACCAGTGTGCAGAATCCACCTGGACGGCAGCCATATTGCACCAGACCGCACACCACACACCAGCTGATTGGTGGTGAGGAGACAGAGTGATAAAGCCAATTATCATATGGGGATGGTTAGGAGGCCATGATAGACAGAGGCCAGTGGGCAAATTTGGCCAGGATGCAGGGGTTAAACCCCTACTCTTTTTCGAAGGACATCCTGGGATTTTTAACGACCACAGAGAGTCAGAACCTCAGTTTAACGACTCAAGAGTCCCCATCACTATACTGGGGCATTAGGACCCACACAGACCACAGGTTGGGCGCCCCCTACTGGTCTCACTAACACCACTTCCGACAGCAACCTAGCTTTCCCATGTGGTCTCCCATCCAGGTACTGACCGGGCGCAGCCCTGCTTAGCTTCAGTGGGCGACCATGTGAGAGTTGCAGAGAGCTAGCTGCCGGCAATGATGCTATGTTGATGTGCGTATCCGCAGCTGTATCCTATCTAGACTTTACCGGCAGTATGCTCAGGCATTCTGTCTGAATGGGGAAATGAGATGGTGCATGCGTACTCAAAAGAAACGAGATCACAACACCAACCTCATTTATGGCCGTTCTACAAATTATCATCCTCTGGATAATGATTGTCTGATTGCGCTGTTCTTCAGAAGTATTTCACAACTTGGTCTTGATGATGAATCTTCTCCAAAAATAACAGTGACTCTTTGTTTATACAATTGTGGCGTTTGAGTAGTTGCTGCTGTCATGTGACGTGCGTTTGACAGGACGGACTGTACCTCGCGTTTGTTTCATACAGATTACAAAACCAAAAAACTTTTAAGTTTTACACTTAAGGTTTTCAAGTGTAGTTGGTTCATTTAAAAGCACAGATTTCAAGCTTTATGTGGGTATATTTCTTATGTCTGTGAAGCAAGTATACGCTGAGATTTTAATGCGTTGTTGACCACAAAAAAATAATAATTTAAAAACATCGTAAAAACACACGTCTGGTCCGAGCTTTCCCCCCGGAGAAACGTCAGTCTACAGCAGGGGTGCCCAAACTCAATCCTGGAGGGCCAGTGTCCTGCACAGTTTAGTTCCAACCCCAATCAGACACACCTGGGCTAGCTAATCAAGCTCTAGAAACATCTGTGCAGGTGTGTTGAGGCAAGTTAAAATCTGTAGGACACCGGCCCTCCAGGACCGAGTTTGGGCACCCCTGGTCTATAACAATCGATGATTGGCTCCTGTACTAGTAGGCGGGCTTCATTCACCATATAGACCGTTACACTTTTTCCCATTCAAAACTATATAAGTGACATGTCTTCTGTATTATATAGTCTTTGGCAATGCCAATATTTAATCTTTAAGGCATTGGGAAATCAATATTTGGTGGGAAAACCCTGATAATCAAATCACAACAATCAATTGTCATGAGATTATTTGAAAAAAGAAAATCAGATAACTTTTTTTTTTTTATCATTTTATGCTGTGTATTAAAGAGTACTTGCCAAAAACAAAATTTAGAATTTCATTTTTTGGTGAACTGTCCCTTTAAGAAAATTCAAATCGTGTTTTTCAATGCAATAATCACATGTACCTATTCCATTATATTGGTGCACATTCAGCACTTGATCAGAGTAATGACCATCCTAACTGCCACGACCTTCAGATTACATCTCAATAATCCACTAAAATTAGCCCCTATTGACTGAAGTCCAAACGTGATGGAGCTTTATACTGTGTTGGGTTTAGTACAGCTGATCTGGAGGCCATCTGGAGTGAACATCTGAATAATATATGTGAAAGACGGTAGGAACCTGCCCTTTATGAGAACAATCATTAAATCTTCTAACGAGATGTTACTTTCAGAGCTTGACTGTGTGACAGAGTGTAATGAAGGATTGAGGCTATTAAGAACTATAGCCGAGGCCTTTAGAAACGTATAATTTTTTCATATGCTATCAACCGATTTAGACATCTCTTATAATTTAATACACATGCAATGCATTGTGGGAGGTAACACGATAGTGTCATATTACCTGTCACAGCATTGAGGCTAATAGGAGCATTAGTATTTGTGTTTCTCTTATGCACAAACTCTTAAGATTCTATATTTTTTCTTTACCAAACAAATGACTGTAGCAAAGTGCAAAGAAGAGTTTGTAAAAAAAATAAAGAGGTGTAAACCTACCCGTAATCAGAGATGACAGAGTCCAATCCATCTTTCTCTATAATAGGTGACCTAATAAACAAAAGAGGAAACAATTTTATAGTCACTGATATTATTATCAACTTCTCGTGTCAGATTTCTGTTAGATAGCAATTTATTTGATCAGTTAACACAAAGTGTGTGCGCAAAATTGTGAATAGCACACCTCCGATTTCCTAGGTTGTCTAATAAAGCTAAAGATTAAAAAAAAACAGATGAAATGAATGCATTATGATAACACAGAAACACCTATTCTTAATAGCAAACAAATTAAAACAAAAACTACTGTCTCAAATAAGAAAATGAAATAATATTAATGACAAAAACAATCAACATTATGTCAATGTATTGAAGATGTTGCAACATATCCACAGAGCGCTGATCTTAACTGCCATTTCTTAAGCATTAATTCTGATACAAAGCAAAGCATGCAGCACATAAATATGTATAGTATATACAGTTGAAGTGAGAATTATTAGCCCCCCTGAATTATTAGCCCCCCTGTTTATTTTTTCCGCAATTTCGGAGAGAAGATTTTTTCAACACATTTCTAAACATAACAGTTTTAATATCTCATTTCTAATAACTGATTTATTTTATCTTTGCCATGATGACAGTAAATAATATTAGACACTAGTATTCAGCTAAAAGTGCCATTTAAAGGCTTAACTAAGTTAATTATGTCAACTAGGCAGGTTAAGGTAATTAGGCAAGTTATTGTATAACGATGTTTTGTTCTGTAGACTATTGAAAAAAAATATAGCTTAAAGGGGCTAATAATTTTTACCCTAAAATGGTTTTTAAAAAAAATTAAAAACTGCTTTTATTCTAGCCGAAATAAAACAAATAAGACTTTCTCCAGAAGAAAAAATATTATCAGACATACTGTGAAAATTTCCCTGCTCTGTTAAACATCATTTGGGAAATGTTTAAAAAAGAAAAATAATTCAAAGAGGGGCTAATAATTCTGACTTCAACTGTATACACAAACATATAAAAGTTTCTGTAAGAAGTAGACAGCATCTGAATGTTCATTATAAGTCATTTGCAACATATTTTTACCTCTCATATAGGATGACAAAGAACTTTGCCTCAAGTAAATCAGGATATTGAAAAGGCTGACTTTTGAACATTACAGTACAGTCAATCAAGGCAAGGCAAGTTTATTTATATAGCAAATTTCATACACAATGGTAATTCAAAGTGCTTTATATGCTGAGCAGATGTGTTTTCAGTCGTAATTTGAACGTGCCTAATGTTGGAGCACATCTGTTCATTTCTGGGAGCTGATTCCAGCAGCAGGTGGCGCAGTAGCTGAAGGCGAATTCACCCTGCTTTGAATAAACTCTTGGAATTTCTAGTTTATTTGATCCTAAGGATCTAAGTGATCTATTAGATTTGTATTCAGTGAGCATATCTGTAATGTATTGAGGTCCTAGGCCATTTAGTGATTAATAGACAAGTAGTAATACTTTAAAATCTATTCTGAATGTAACTGGGAGCCAGTGTAAAGTCCTAAGGACAAGCGTGATGTGCTCTGTTTTTTCTGGTTCTGGTCAGAATACTGGCAGCAGCGTTCTGGATGAGCTGCAACTCTCTGACTGTCTTTTTGGGAAGGCTAGTGAGGAGGCCGTTACAGTAATCTACCCTACTGCTGATGAACATGAACCAAGTCCTCACTAGAAACAAAGCATCTAATTCTTGCAATGTTTTTGAGACGATAGCATGCTGATTTACTTACTGCATTAACATGACTACTGAAATTCAGACCTGAATCCAGCATAACACAAAGATTCTTGAGCTTTTTGAGATCAATGCAAGCATGAGCAGTAGTTTGCTGGCTGCAGTTCACTTAACTGCCACTACCTTCACTAAAACTAAAAGATTTGTACAAATATACGTTTTAAAAGGGACAGTTCACCCAAAAACTATTTTTTCTACCATCATTTACTCCACTTGTTCATTTCTTTTGATAAACACATACTTGGAAGAATGTTGGTAAACTGGTAACCACTGACTTCCATACCGGTTTCCACCAGTCTCCAAAATATCTTCTTTTGTGTTTATTTTCAGTTGAACTATCACTTTAATTGTTGCCTGTGAAAAAGACAAAGAAAAGTCGTGTAGAAACGCATGTGATGGGACACTCACTGGGATGGAGACGTGGGGCTGTCCAGTGACTCTTCAGTTTTGAGTTGATTCCTAAAAGCAAATGAGAATGTTAGCAAAATCTGAGCTTTTTTCCCTTAATTGTTGAGCCATTATTGACTCAAGATCCTATTTCATCAGCTTTTAACAGTTTTCTAAACATGACACCCAAATGAATGACTCATTCACTGTTATGTTAACACAACGTCCTATCTACAAAATCTGTGTGCACAACATAAACATATGCACATTTACTTTCACGCCAATGTTAGTGTACAGAAAATAACATAAAGTTGTATTTCAAAAGTTCATGAAAAGAAATCAGTGATTTGATTTAGCGAAATTAACTTTTTTGTCATAAATTACGGTATGTCAGGAACATCTACTTGTCTGTTATAAAATAATAAACACAGTTAAGCATTAACGGACAGAAGCAAGCAGTGCCTGTGATGTCATAGCTTTTTTTATATGAAGGAAGTTTGGCTGAAAGGAAAAGATATCATCCAATCAGCTCTCTCCAAATCTCATACATGTTATGACATCACATGCTACATTGTTGACATATGCCTTTTGATAAACCTGACACTCACCATGTTGTTATAATGGTTCACATAACTCGGGGAAAAAACTACTGAAACTTTTTTTTTTATATTAATTAGAAAATGTCAACAACGGGTTGTTTTTTCCAGTTATGCCAAACTATTACTTAATGACAATGGCAAGAACCATGAAAAAGAACTATACACAACAGAAACTTTAAATTTTTTTTACCATTTCCTTTGTAATAAACAAAGTCACTTTATAAAGACGATGTTATACAAAGTCTTTTTTTTATTAAATCTATCAATTCACAATTAGGTGGCTGGAATTGAGCTAATGTATTTTGTTGTTTTAATCAGCTCCAGTGCCTTTAGAGTTTCTTTCTTCAGATGAAGTCTATGTCTATATATTTTAAAAGCTGAATAAAATCAACCATTAACCTAAGCATTATAATGTTCGTTAATTATGAATGTTAATGTTACTAAAATGCCTATATACAAGTAACTATCAAACCTGTACAATATAAACAGTTTGTGATGTACGAATGCAGTGATTTGTTGGAACACGACGTTAATCAAGCGAGCACCTGAAACCATTGTATTGACATCCGTAATTCTCTCATTTATGCAAATTGTCTTCCTGTATCTAACATACCGCACAATTTCCGTCCACCTGACTACAAAATGAAAGCTGACAAACTTACTTTTGGTCGTCATTCTTCTTGTTTCGTCTCCAGAAACTCATTCCAGAAGAGAAGATTGTGAATCCAGCAAGAGCGTAGAGAGTGTGAAAGAGAGTCACCTGGACATTCGTTACCTGTCCTCGTCTACAGTCCCACAGGTGATCGCTGAACTTCTGCTGGAGAAGCAACAGCGGCCGTGTGTGTCTGTGCTGTTTTTTTTAGCATGTGAGGCTGACAGGGAGGTGTGGAGAAACCCATTTCCACAAATAAAGAGCTCCTTTGCGAAAAATTGCTGGAATGCCGCGCTTCAACTCTTGCCTGGTCTTAAAGTCCTCCGGATTCACCATTCGCGGTTAGAAATTTGACGCAGGTCAAGCAAAAATAAAATAAGCGACAAAACCACATATCTATTGTAACTTAACAATAAACAGATTAAAACACTATGTATAATAATAATAATAATAATGACAAAAATAAATGACATTTTGGATACTTTTATGTTGTTCGCTCCAACGGTCAGTCGTTGCTATAGTATCAGGCAACTTAAACGAATTTAAATTTGTTAATAAAATTGGTTCATAAAATCTAAAAGTTGTGGCTGAATCGTTCAATTAATCTTTAATTTAATCTTACAAATTTATCTCATTAACAAAAATACCTTGCTAAAAAGCACCTCCCAACAAACACATCTACGTTGTAGCGATGTCTTTAAGCTTAAACCAGCCTAGGCTCGTTGGCTGGTTTTAGCTGGTTGACCAGTCTGGTTTTAGAGGGGTTTTGGCCAGTTCCAGCCTGGCTTAAGCTGGACATAGCTGGCTTTAAGTGGGCTCCCAGCCTGGTGGCTAGGCTGGTCAGGCTGGGAGATGACCAGCTAAAACCAGCTTGACCAGTCTAGCCACCAGGCTAGGCTAGGTTATTAATTTTTTTGTAAAAATAAATGAGTTTTGGTTGATTCGGTAATTAAAATAATTATTTTAATGTATGTGTGTGTGTGTGTGTGTGTGGGCGTCACAGAAGCGTCAGCAAGAAGGTCGCTGGTTCGAGCCTCGGCTGGGTCAGTTGGCATTTCTGTGTGGAATTTGCATGTTGACACCATGTTCGCGTGGGTTTCCTCTAGGTGCTCCGGTT
Source organism: Danio kyathit (assembly GCA_903798195.1). NCBI lineage: Eukaryota > Metazoa > Chordata > Actinopteri > Cypriniformes > Danionidae > Danio > Danio kyathit. The sequence continues at coordinate 23,661,783 of LR812526.1, forward strand.
TCCCCCACAAGTCCTAAGAAATGCGATATAGGTGAATTGGGTAAGCTAAATTGTCCATGTGTGTGTGTGTGTTAATGACAGCGTTGTGGTGGCGCAGTAGGTAGTGCTATCGCCTCACAGGAAGAAGGTCGCTGGTTCGAGCTTTGGCTGGGTCAGTTGGTGTTTCTGTGTGGAGTTTGCATGCTCTCCCCGCGTTCGCGTGGGTTTCCTCCACAGTCCAAAGACATGCGGTACAGGTGAATTGGGTAGGCTAAATTGTCCACACTGTATGAGTGTGAATGAGTGTGTATGGATGATTCCCAGTGATGGGTTGCAGCTGGAAGGGCATCCGCTGCATAAAACATATGCTGGATAAAATGTCGATTCATTCCGCTGTGGCGACCCAAGATTAATAAAGGGACTAAGCCAAAACAAAAATGAATGAATAAATGAGTGTGTATGGATGTTTCCCAGTGATAGGATGCAGCTGGAGGGGCATCTGCCACGTAAAACATATGCTGGATAAGTTGGCGGTTCATTCCGCTGTGGCGAACCCAGATTATTAAGGGACTAAGCCGAAAAGAAAATGAATGAACGAAGGTGTGTGTGTTTTGAGGAGATGTGCTATTTATAGGTGAACATTTCAAAATTTACCCTGCTCGAAATGGCCAAAACCCCTCTAAAACCTGGTCTGGTCAACCAGCTAAAACCAGCTTAGGCTGGTTTAAGCTGTTTTTTCAGCAGGGTAAATATTAAAATTTTTAATGTAAATAAATAAAATACACCATAACATGGGTTAAATCAGGTACAAATAGCTCAGCAAGGTAAAAATTGCAGGTACCACTTTTAACATTTTCCAGTACATGACGTTGAAAAAAAAGAAGTCACGTCATGACTGTGAGGTAAATACACCCTACATTGCAAAATAAACAAATAAATTCAACTATTCATACAAATCTTGTTTCAATAATGTTCATAGAACACTCATAAAAGAAAATGAACCACCACGTTTTAATAGTTTAATATTTATTTTGTTTTAATTACATGTTACTTAACATATTTAAACAGTTGCCTCCAATAAGGGACGTTAAAAAAATAAAATACAATTAGCCTGTTCTTAAAAGGCAGTCAGTGGCCAACATATAAGTGGTTTTCTTTTAGAGGCACACAAAGCTTATACTTACATACATACATACATACATGATCAACAACAAACAGAGCATGAGAGATCTTTTTAACAATAAGCAGGGCTGATAATAAAGAAGCAGCAGCCATAAACAGAAGGCCAAGCATTGGTTTGAAATGAGGAGTGTGAACATGTTTTTATTGTTTAATGCTCTATTAACAGTAGTGCTCAGAGTATTCATAAACTGCATTAAAATGTGTGAGAAAAGCCAGATTAGACACAAGGTTTGCGATTCCCTTCTATCATTATGTTCACATAGTTCTGTGTCCAAAGCCAAGCTACATTTCTGAACAAAGAGAAAATGATTAATGTCAAAAGGCAATACTGAAAACATCAGACACCGCGTTTAAAAGGGAGCACAGACTTCATTATATAAAGTCTGTGTGAAGGAAAACCTTCACAAAGCAAATCTATTGTAGTCGCCAAAGACTCCAGAATCCACCTAAACCCTTGAGACTGAACCTAAGGAGCAGGTTCTTGCGTTTCAGGCAAAATGCGTGTCATCTCAGTGGCTCCACCTTCTGGTGAAACTACATATTTATATACAACTGAAATGATCACAACAGGTTACAAATATTGGTAGGAAGTCTAAAGTCACCATCTGTAAGGCTTAAACCGATTTGTGCATATTAAATGAGACCAACTGTGCACTATTGATCCCCAGAGTGTGTTTTAAGTGTCTTTTGAAATGTGGCAGTGACTGGATGTTGTGCAAAAAAAAGAATAAATGGGCAGCAGCTGCTCAAGCCAATGATTCTTCTTTCTGAATCGACACTGGAAACATTGCATTGGAGCATTAAGAAGAAGTGTAATGCTATGAAACTACTTAAAAAGATTCAATTGTTGTCTTGGGTTCACTGATTTTCTCAAGGATGAACAATTAGACACTATAAAAGATATGTAAGCCAGCTTAAAAATGGCTTGATTTTTTATTTTATTTAAAATTGAATTTTTGGAACTGAATTTGTTCCAATATCGTGTGCCACAATCACATTTTGAAATCACCTTTAATCATATTGCTTCGGCATTTTGCATCAGGAATAAGACAAAGGGATAATAGTTTTAATTATTACCTAAACTTCATGTATTCTATATTGTTTGTTTTTATACACATATAAAATAGATGATGTTTAGGATATGAATACACGCGTAGTATAAGATTACTGACAAACAATTCACAAATATGTACAATTTCATTATTTATAACAGATATTTATAAATTTGCGACGTCAAAAATCAACTCTTAAAAGTTTGTCATGATTTTGATTCTTTAATGAATGAGTTGGAGTAAAGAAAAGGTGTAAAGATTATAAAAGATCAAACATTTGTTCGTTTCTAGATGTCATTAATGTTCTCATTTAGTAGGGTAGAAATTCAGCTCTATTAAAATGTTACAAGCACCTCATTTATCGCTGAAATTCACAGGTCAGGTGGCAGATATGAAGTTTTTATAGCATGTAGGATATGTTCCTGAGAGAGGACAGACATGCCCACAATAGAAACCTCTTGTGTCTATCGCTGAAACTGTGGTGGGGGAAAAAAGTGAACGAAGCTGCTCAGCTTGTCTGCCTGTAAACTTCGAACAAATGTGTTTAATATTGGCCTAAAGAAATTGAGACCGGCACTCGTTGTTACACGTTTCATTACAGAACTGAATACATTCACTGCATTGATAACAACCATATAATACACTTCAAATAAATGAGGGATAGATTTGTTTAATTAAACCGAGAATTAAATGATCTAAATAGAAAGCGATAGATTACTGGAAGTCTTTTGATCCGAGGAGTCTTATTTAAAAACATAGGAGTCACACTAACATTTTCAAGCCATAGGCTGAAGTGAGTCTGTTACCTTTTTCCTCCGCCTCAACTTGACCTTCATACTTTTATCCAGCCCATATCCGGACAACTGGAGAACTCAGAGGGATGATTATTCACGTGGCTGGAGATGAAGGTGGAAGGACTGTGCTATTGGTGGTTGTTCCAGCTCTTTCCTCCGTGTTGACGTGGCTCGGGTCTTGGGAGTGGTGTCCCGCTTGGGTCAGGACAGCTCAGATTTACTCAGGGCGATGGCCAGCTCCAGATCCTCCTGCTCCTGCTGGGTGAGACGGGCCACACGCTCCCGCTCTTCTCTCTCACTCTCCCGCTTGGCCCACTCTATCATGTCCTCCTCCGTGGGATACTGCTCCACACACACAAACACACAGACACATACACACACACCATAACCCCATCAGACAGCCTGGCAATTTTACACCTGTCTGAAGTAACAGTTATTAATAAAAAGGGGTCATGCAAATACTACAGACACATTTATAAATGTAACAAATTCAAATGTCATACAGTCTGGTGAGAGTGAGATGCTACAATTATGCATAGCAGTTTCATGTAATTATACAAATGAGATATCTGCTGTTTAAATGAACAGTTCACGCAAACTAATTTATTCACTTAAATTAAAAATGCTAATATATTCAAATTAGGGCTGCACAATATATTGTTTCAGCATTGATATCGCGGAGTGCACATTCGCAATCATCACATTGCAAGATCTGCAATGTTGAGTCAATTTGACATTTGACAAGGAGCTACAGAATTGTATCTAATTACTGAACTTATACAAAATTTATACGATTTATAAAAATAATAAAAATCTTACTTAGAATTTTTGTCTTGTTTCTAGTCCAAATATCTACATTTTAAAGCAAAAATACGATTAGTTTACTTACCCCATTGGCAGATAAATTGACTTGTTTTAAGGAAAAACTCTTAATTTTGACTTATTTCTTCTGAAGGTAAACGCAAAGCAATATTTTTACTTGATCTAAGAATTTTTAGATATTTGGACTAGAAACAAGACAAAGCAAAGTCAGAAAAGCATTTTTTTGCATTATGATTACTCGATTTCTGTACCTGAATACTGTTAGACTATATTGTGAAACTGCATTCAAACGTCGCAATATTTATTGAAGATAAATAAAATATCGCAATATCAGATTTCCAATATCCTGCAGCCCTTATTCAAATTAGGACTTTTGTACTTTTTTTTCTTTTATCATTGAAACGATACTTAAATCTGTTTTTAAAGAATATGTAACTATCTTTCAATCATGGTTTTCTTTTTCTTTCTTTTTTCCTATATACAGTTGAAGACACAACTATTAGTTATTAATAATTATTATATTTTATTTTAATAATTCTTTCAAAACTTTCCCAAGTAATTTTTACTGGAATGGTTTTTCTAATCTTTTAAAAACACAACATTTTAATAACTAACATATTTTAATAACTAAATCCATATATATATATATATATATATATATATTATATATATATATATATATATATATATATATATATATATATATATATATATATATATATATATATACATACATACATATATATATATATATATATATATATATATATATATATATATATATATATATATATATATATATATATATATATATACATACATACATACATACAGTTGTAGCCAGAATTATTAGCCCCCCTTTGAAATGTTTTTTTCTTTTCTTTTTTTTTTTTTATATTTCCCAAATGATGCTTAACAGAGCAAGGAAATTTTCACAGTAAGTCTGATAATATTTTGTATATATATATATACATAAAATAGGTAAAACTATGTGAAATTTCTTTTATCTGTAAAACATCACTTAAAAAGTAATTTAAATTTCACAGGAGGTCTAATCATTTTGTCTTCAACTGTACACATTTTTGCATTTTTCAAGAATTTGCATTAGTTGAACTATTTCTTTAAGCACAGCTTGGTCAATGTGAACAGCAACAAAAGCTTCATCATCAAATTAGGCATTATCTACTGTAAATCTGACAGTTAATAAAAAAACCGATAAAAGTCTCAATAAAAAGTATGATGTACAAAAATCCCACAAAGATCAACATGCAAAAACTGTTACATTTTGAAACATAAAAGGAACAGTACTAATGTGGTACAGCTACTGACAGGATGGGAGGATGGGAGATACAAGATGTGTGCCATGATGCAATCCATAAAGCTTCTCAGCTAACATCAGCTTATAAGCCTGCAGACACATGATACTTAATGCAAAACAAAAGGTCATTTGTTAACTCGAATAACCATTTCTAAAAATGATGCTTAATAATTACTCATTTCATTAGGGAGCTGTTAATAAACTATAAGTTTGGTCTTGTCTGATGTACTCATGTGTCTAGGCCTGGATTGCTCATACGGCCCATCATGAACATGCAGGTATTTCACACAGAAGTAAAGGTGTAGACAACAATGGATTGAGAGAGTAATCACAACAGTTAGCTGGAAAGCATTTCAACACAAATCATGAAAACAAAAAGAAGACGTCTCTCTCTTGAGGTCTCTTCATTTGCAAAGAGTTGTGCCATCATAAGGCTTAATTTATTGGATGCATCATCTTATAAAGAAAGCTCACATGGATAAGTTTTAATTCTAAAAATAATAATAATACATAAAGGAGCCAACAAGTGCTGTTATAAACTTAGCTGTTTACTGAATTTGTCATATATAAAAACAAAACATATTGTATATCTTCTAAAAATAAAAAAGGTGGAGCAGAGAATGATGGGATGCAGATGGAACCAGGAACCAATGGATGGGAAGTAGCAGCCCAACAGAACAGGTGAACACAGTGATTAGTTCGTGCAGTGCAAGGCAAAGCAAATCAGTGAATAAAAAGTACGACAGGGCAATAAACGTGCAAGCCTCAACCAACGGTGGAGAACATGACAAAAGAGCACGAGGGGATGAATTGAAAACAGCCAATAGCAAGCAGCCCCACCTCTCCTTCCACAGCCAGTGAGAACTTATATGCGTGATGTTAGGAATACTGCGAAGTCATAAAAAAGTAGGTTTAAATAACACTGGGGTTTTGCTTTAGTAGAAGCGTTAGCCTTGATTCAGTTTCACTATTGGATAAATAATTTCATAACAAGCTCATATGTATTTACAAAAAAATTAAATAAAAAAACAGGAACAGTGACAGTTTTGTGGCTTTCACATAAAGCAAGAGTCGTCAAAATATTGGACGAGGAGCCTTCCGGGAAAACAAACGGGCTGTGAGGAGTCGAGAGGTCAAGGCTGCTGCATTGCGCAGGTGAAATGTCAGGGTCACTACTGGGGGTCAGGAGAGGGAGAGGGGGAGGAGCTCACTTTGTCAAAGCTGGCGAATCGGTTGGGGTCGCATGGGGCTTGGTGGGGTGAGGAAGGGGCGAAGGGGTCTGGTACCGAGTCTTTAGCGGGAAGGGAGGAGAACTCTGCTGATCCCTGGGCCTTGAACAGACCACGGCGATGAAATGACTCGGATGACTCCGATCGGTGGATGTTGGACCGCTTACCTTTAACACATACACATAGAGACAACACAGCACTCAAATACAGGTGACGTTATGGAGCCTGGTGGTTTATGTTCTTCTGAACAAAGAAAATAAATCAATCTGTAATCTGGTTTGTTCAGATTAGACATGCATCGATCGACAAAAAATTAAAAAATTAAATAATTATATATATATATATATATATATATATATATATATATATATATATATATATATATATATATATATATATATATATATATATATATATATATATATATATTCATTCATTCATTTTCTTTTTTGCTTAGCCCCTTCATTAATCTGGGGTCACCACAGCGGAATGAACCGTCAACTTAACTGGTTGGATGATCTTCCAGCTTCAACTCATACACTCCCATTCAACCATACACTACGGACAATTTAGCTTACCCAATTCACCTATAGTGTATGTCTTTGGACTGTGGGGGAAACCAGAACACTCAGAGAAAACCCACGCAAACACGGGGAGAACATGCAAACTCCACACAGAAATGCCAACTGACCCAGCCGAGGCTCGAAACAGCGACTTTCTTGCTGTGAAGCAGCAGCGCTACCCACTGCACCATTGTGCAGCCCTACATATATACACACACATTTTTCTTTTTTTTTTAACTTTTGATCGACAACCTGCTGATTTTCGCTTTAATTCAGTCAGCCTTTGTCCCGACTTGTATAAAATCAGCACTGCAATGATTTTAATGTGAATAGCCAAGCACATTAACATTTGTTATTCAATACTTGAATGACTTTGTGACGTTTTCAACATTTATTTTAACTCTGTACTGATATGAATTTTGTGTTTGGATGGTTTCCATTATAACTAATATTTAGCTGATTATTTAATATATGTTGTATTATATGTTGCATATATTAATATTATATGTTGTAAAAAGTGATAAAAATGATCAGTATCCCGGTTTCATTGATTTTGGGTATACCTAATAGACACATTTTTTCATCAGCTAATAAGAAATTGTATAATATATTAACCTTTGCCGCCAAAATATTTTACTTAATTAGATTACTGATAAATCTCCATCACTTAAAGGTTGGCGCAAGATCATTTTTGAGTTAATTGCCCTGGAACATCTTACCAATCTGTTACACAAAAAAACAGAAAATTTTTCAAAGTTTGGACTCTAGTCTTTGCCCTATCATACTAAAAGGAATATTGTAACTGTATTATTATCTGAAAAATAAGCAATGTTTTTAGCCCTTTTTCTGATTTGTTTTATATACAATCTGAGCTTTTTTTCTCTCTCTTTTTTCATTTTTCTTCCCTAGTTCTGTGTTGATATTTTTCTTTGTATGCCTTTTGAAGATGTATTGTTATGTCTGTATTACTGTGAAAATTCAATAAACATAATCATTTAAAAAAATGATCAGGATGTTTATTATTTTCATCTGTAAATACCTATATTCAAAGCTATAGTAAACATCTATTCTAAATGAATTAAATTTTATTATGCATAAATAAAATGATAATTTAGAAAATTATAAAAAAAATTAATTAATAAATATGAAATAATATGCATCAGAAAATTTGTTTGTAAAAAAAAAAAAAAAAGAAAGAAATTGTCAACCTAAATCATCCATGAAAAATCATAGTCAGTGCATCACTAGATAAAACATAAAATCCATTTTACCTGGGGGTGGAGGCGGAGGTCTGGTTGGGGTTCCTGTTTTGGGTGGTAATGCTGGCGGTACATCTGACTGGGTGTCCTCCTTGAATAAATTCTTGTTTGTACTGGAGTCGAATGGATCATTGCCATTAGACTGAAAGGCAGAAAAAAAGCTCAGCGGCTGCAGCCGGGTCCATTTAAATCATATGGTTGGCAACTGAGCTGAAATACTGGACTTCTGTTTTACGTTCAAGATCCTTACCTTTGCTAAGCTGCTGAAGTCTGCAAAACCTCCGCCAAAAGTCTCATTGCCAAATACTGCAGCAAAAGGGTCTGAAACAAAGTAAGGTACGCCAATTTTCTATAGTTCTTGAACCGAACTGACCGCATGTAGACAGTTGCAAACATTAGAATACATCAGTCTTTTGACATAAATAAATAATAAATGCTTTAAATAAATGCTTAAAGAACAAAACAAGTTGGGTCATTACTACAGTTTTACAGTTAAAATTGGCAAATGTCCATCCAATCACATTCATCTGTTAATATTATTACATATATCTCTGAAAAAACAGGGTCATGTTGCAAATTTGAATATTCATTTCAATGACTTAAAATTTATGACAGATTTATTTAAACATACATTAACGCATCCTAAAATATGAATCTTGAGGTTTAAGAATCAATAGTGGATTATCAAATGAACGAAATCAGTATAGTAAATCTAGCTCTAATACCTGTTTTATCTGGGTCTGAGTTGGCGACAACTGTAGTTCCTCCAGGAGCAAAAGGATCATTGGCTGCTGCTGGTCCATCTCTCTGAAAGGAAAAAAAAACATTCTTACAGGTCTTATATCTAACCAGTTGAGGCACAATCTATGATGAGTGCAAAACAGAACACATTTTATATACTGCATAAAGCATTAATGCACTCACCGCAACCATATCTGATCCTCCAAACGGATCATGTCCTGTGCCAGACGAGCTGAAGGGATCAGAGTCTGCCAGGGTGTCCATTTTAGATCCAAATGGATCAGTGTCCTGGAGGTTACCACTACTAGCAGCGAATGGGTCTGGAGTGACTGCATTGGTGGTCTTGGATGTGAATGGATCGGGCTCTTTTGGGCCTGTGGTGTTAAATGGGTCAGAGGAGCTGAAAGGATCTTTTGAAGGGAAACTGCCAGAAGACTGCTTGAAGAAGTTGTCTGCCGCAAATGGGTCTGTGCCTTTAAAAGGGTCGCCGCCGAAAGGATCTGAAACGCAAAACAACATTTGTAAAATCTGCAAATAGATATTTTACAAGCACTTCTAACATGAATACATAAATATGCACCTGAAATGTCAACTTTTGCGAAAGGATCTTCAGTGAATGGATCACCTGCAAAAAATAGTTTTAAATAGATTTACTAAGTCAATTATCTGTTACTATTATTTAAAATAACTTGCAGTACATTTATTATGAGGACAATCTAGACCAGGTATGTCCAAACTCGGTCCTGGAGGGCCCGTGTCCTGCATATTTTAGTTCCAACCCCAATTAAACACACCTGAACCATCTAATCAAGCTCTTTCTAGGTATACTAGAAACTTACAGAGAGGTGTGTTGAAGGAAGTTGAAGCTAAACTATGCAGGACACAAGCCCTCCAGGGCCGAGTTTGGACACCCCTGAACTAGACAATCAATTTTTCTAAAGATTTGAATTTGTAAAAAAAAAAATTAAATAATAATCAAAAGGAACACTCCACTTTTTATAAATCCTCAAGTCCCCTAGAGATAAAAAGTTGAGTTTAACCAAGTTTTAATCCATTCAGCTGGTCTAGTAGGGGCATATTTTTGCTACGGCGTATTTTTAAAAAGATTTTAAAGCGATATGCTAATGGTCTAATCCGATTTAATAATTTTTAATAGGCTAAGCTAAAAGTGCCCCTGCCAGACCAGGAGATCAGCTGAATAGAAGACAAATGGTAAAACCCAACTGTTTAACCTTAAGGGACTTGTAAAATGAGCCCATTTACCAAAAAACGTTAAGTGTTCCGTTAATAATACATCATTTATTATAGTCATATTGACCATTTTATACGGCAACACTTTATTTTGATGGTCCATTTGAGTATTAGTAGCTGTGTCTGTTGATACTGCTCCTTCAACAGACAATTAACTGATTATAAGAAACTTTGCAAGCACATGTCAACTTACACTAACCCTAACCCCAATCCCAACCTAACAGTCTACTTATAATCTAATGAGAATTAGTTGGGATGTAGATGCAATGAAACTTAAATTCAACAAACATACCATCAAAATAAAGTGTGACCTTTTATACAGACATTTTTCAGACAAAAGTTTGCAGCCTTACAAACAAGTACAGCATGTTAAATATATATTTTTCCTTTTTTTATTTGAGACTTTCATGTATTCATAAGGAACTGTCTGATTGTGTTTTTGTTGCGGTTTCTACTTTGTGTGCAGATCTTACTGTCAGTGAAAGGGTCAGACTGGAAGAAGTCAAGGCCAGGACCACTGGGCGGGTGGGTGGGCGGCACGGTGTCTAGCTGAGCAGCTTCTTTCTTCTCTGGCTCCACAGTCTCTGCCTACAAGACACAAACCCATTAGCATAAATGTATGAACTCACGCCTACACATATTTACTAACAATATGGCCATCACATCATCTAAAAATAATACACCCATCAGAGTTAAGGGTACATATCTGCTAAAATAAAGTAAGCGATTACTTTTCAATTTTAGGTAATGTCATTACAATTACTTTCCTTAATAACTGTATGTAAATACAACAGTTCTGTATATTTTGTATAATAACTAGATCTTTTTTAAACTAAAGGTTACATTGACAATTGCACATAAAAATATATGATAATGAGATGATGATAAAATGAGATAATGACATTAAGTGAATGCTTTAGGCACGTAGTACATGTTCAACAAATAGATTTGCTTCTAATCATCCAAATCCCAGCGTCAGCGCATTCAGAAATAACAGTTTGTTGGCAAAAGCCGCTAAACGCCACTTGCCTTTGACGGCAAAAGCCACCATATCTCGAAAACCAATCAGAGGCGTGAATCGAATCATGTTTTCAATGTATCGGCGCGCTGATATACCTGCTTTTATGAGGAGACTGTTTTATTCCGCTTTCGATTTTAAAAGACGGAGTTTGATGAACTGGATGAGCCTGTCTGACTGTCAGTGAATGGCAAATGAAAACGTCCCTTACCTCAAAACTCTGTGCATTATAAGAAAAAGAAAACACAATGTACAGTCGGTAGTGGAGCATGCATTCATAACGTTTTTTTGCGCAGCGATGCTACTTTGAATGAGTCCGATTTACTATACATTTAACGGCAACTTCGTTTCACAAAGACAGAGTTAAGATGCCGTTCTTTTATCCCACATGGAGGCTATGAAGATAAACAAGAGACCAAGATCTTAAGTATGGTGAGAATGAATGAATGACAGCTTCTAAAATTGTCTGAGAGGCATCCCCTTTTTGCCTCTCAGACAATTTTAGAAGCTGTCATTGTGAAATATCAATATCTGTGCATTACCTATATGTCTGATAAGCTTTTTATATTAATGGACAATGCACAGATATTGATGTTTCACAATGTTTTTACACTACATTATTTAAATCTATCAAGCTTAGTTTACAATGTTTACATTGTTCTACTTACAATAAATCTAATCCCAAATATCAGAAATGACAACAGATTAGTAAGATTTAATGTCAGTTTTAATGTTATTGATTAATGCACTTACTTGACAGATTTCATTTATTCATTTTCCTTCTGCTTAGTCCCTGGTTTATCACAGGGGAATGAACCGCCAATTACTTGACAGATTTATGCATTTTTGTTTTATGTTTGGTAAAATAATTAGCATCTTTAGTGATTTTGAACTAATTACACTGTCTTGTTCCAGTAGGTGGATTTAGAGGTTTTTGCAAAAAAAGCACAAGTGGATTCAGCTGGTTTTGATGCAAAAGAAAATCGAACTTGTTAAAAAGCAAAGAAATGTCTAAAGTGAGATTTTTGAAAAAAAAAAAAAGTTATTTTATTTACTAGCTAATAACCTTTTTATTACATATAAATTGAAACTTCTAAACCTAATTATTGGAGCCTGACAGAAAATGCTCATTTACAAGAAAAGAGGGCTGAATGCTTTAGAGGGTTTTGCATCTGAACTCTTCATATGGTAAATATGAAATATGACGTCATTATTTAGAAACATTTTGTGTTTTGATAAACATAAAAAAGAAAATAAAGCAAAAAGACACAGTTTGACTCAAATAAGACAAATTCAGAGAGTTCAATTTCTAATGCCTATGCATTGAATTTTATAGAGATATCGAGTCAAGTAATTAGTTACCTAATGACTAATTAAATTTGTTTTAAGACAAAATAATTGGAAAATTAATTAATACAATTTTAATAATGTAATTAGGAATAAATAAATTTTTTCAGTCATTTACCCAATACTGGTACCCATGTATGTATGTAAAGTAACATGAATGCACAACTAATAAATAAATAAATATACACACATTTATATTTATATGTATTTAAAATAATAGTCAATAATTGCAATAAAAACATTAACAACTCAGATCAACATTTCTGATCCTCTGTAATTATTCAACCTTTGGTGTGCTGGTGGCAGGACGCTCCTCTGTATTTTCCCTCTCTTCATCTACTTCTGCCTCTTGTGTTGTGTTTTCCTATAACAAGAGAGGCATAAACAGACCAACGTATGAGAACCTATTTGTTAAGTAATGCGCATGTGACATTCTAAATATGCAATAACAGGAAGCGGTTTCTGACCGTGTTCCCCTGAGGCCAGTTGACAGAGGTGGAGCTGATGGTGGAGAAAGCGCTATTGTAAAGATCACAGCTGTAGAGTTCAGGTTTGGTCTCCTGTTCCTCTGGGCTGCTGGATGGCTCCTCAGCCTCAGACCGGGGCTGCTCCTCTGTGACCCTAAGCTCTTGTGGCTCATCTGTGGACGACTGCTCCTCTTCATCCTGGACTTTGTCTTCTTTGGGTGTCTCTGGTGGCTGTGCTGCAGGTTGAGACCACTGCAATGGCTCCGGGTGCTCAATGGAGGGCGCCGCTCCGTTAACCAGTACTGGTTCCTCCAGGATTTTCCAAGTAAGCCGTGCAGTCACTTCTCTCTCCTCCATTTTAAGCTCAGACAAACGTTCCTGTTCCTATGGGGAAACAAAAAGCAATATTGAAATTATGGGAAACAGACATTTTTTAAGCAAGACAAATAGTGTGCGTGTTTAAGAACAGGGATAAAAACAAAACCTAGATGAAAATAATTAAAAGGCATATATAGGAGGATGATTGTGATTTCTTTAACCTATTTGCAATAAAACTAAACAGAAAGGTTTAGCAAACAGACCTTAGAAGAGTCATGTTTGAAGCTTATCATGGCCTATGTCTTTGGATTTCTCTAATAATAGTGATGATGATGATAATAATAATATACATAATAATATATAATAACAACAACAACAACAACACAATTAGTATTAGAGAAATTTGAAGACCGACATCATGGTCTAAAGATAATAATAATAATTTTCATCATAGACTGGCACGTCTTCTTTGGGTTTCTCCAAAAAATAGTATTATATAGAAAATAATAATATTAATAATAATAAAAAAATTATTAATAATATTATTAGAGAAATTTGAAGACTGAGATCATGGTCTAATGATAATAATAATAATCTATTTCATCATGGACTGGCATATCTTTTTTGTTTTTTTCTAGTAATAGTGTTATACAACTAATAATTACTAATAACAACAATATACAATTATTATTAATATTATTGTAGAAATTTGAAGACCGAGATCATGGTCTACTGATAACAATAATCATTTTCATCATGGACTGGCATGTCTTTTTGGGTTTCTTTAATAATAGTGTTATATCAATAATAATAATAATAATAATTATTATTATTATTATTACTATTAATATTATTATTATTTACAATTATTATTATTATTATTATTATTATTAGAAAAATTTGAAGACCAATATCATAAAAGGGTTATATAATTATTATTATTAATAATAATAATAATAATAATAATATTAACACAATTATTATTAATATTATTAGAGAAATGTTAAGACTGGTCTAATGATAATAATAATAATTTTCATCATGGACTGGCATATCTTTTTTGGGTTTCTCTAATAATAGTGTTATAAAATTATTATCATTAACAACAACAATAACATTATTAATAACAAAAATAACAACAGCAACCATTATTATTATAGAAAACTGAAGACAAAGACCATGGTGTAATGATAATATTAATTGTTTTCTACTCGTCTTCGTCTTATGATCATCCATAATTTTTATTATTTAATAGATCTTTAATAATGTTGCCACAAAATAAATACACATTAAACGGAGGATAAAATAAATATATATAGAATAAATCAATAACACATTACATTATAACACAAATAAAAAAATAACATCGAAAAAAACTTTCTCTAATAATAATAATAATAAAAATAAAATATTTATTTTACAATTAATACCATTAGATTTTACTAAATAATAAATGAGCATTAAGATGAACATGCTATGATGATGAACATTTATATTCATCATCACAATGTAGCATTCAGAAGCAGTTAACAAAGGTATATTACCAAGTCCCGAAAACTAAGAAACGGATCAAAAGCTGACAAACAAACCTGAACAATCTGCGTGTGGGATTCTTTGACGGCGTCCTCTAGAGGGCAGAGTTGAGCTCGAGCAGACTGAACCTTCTCTCCCAGCTGACGCGTCTCCTCCTGCAGATGGAGCAGTTCTTCTCTGGCTCTGGTCAACTCCTCCTCATAGTCACTGATTCTCTGCTCCTGCTCCGAGTGCTGCACCTGCAACGACTGGATCTGAACATACACACAAACACAGACAAGTGAACAAAGAGCAGAAAGCAGATCAGTGTACTCGGTGAACTGCACTCAGAGTGCATTTTTATCCATTTTAATGGAAAGAGATCTAGAACTCTCCTTTGGTATACAAATTTTCATATGAAAATTTAATGCAAAATTGCATGGGAGATTAGGATGAGAAAGTCCAAAACTCATTCAAAATAGCATGCAAAAGTGCACACTGCCTTTTCTAGTCACTCACTCCCCTTCAGCTTAGTCCTTGATTTATCATGAGCTGCCACAATGGAATGAACCACCAATTACTCTGGCATATGTTTTATGTGGCGGATACCCTTACTTTTATAGTCATCTCAACTTAAATTAATCAGACTGCTCAATAATATTATGTTAAACTTTGTAAAACTAAGCAAATTTAGTGGAAACCTGATTAACTTGTTAAAGAGCCCCTATTACGGGTTTTTGAAAATGACCTTGCATGCAGTTTAACACAGCTCTAAGTGAAGTGAAACATCCAGCTAAGGCTTAAATCTGAAAATGCACCGTGTTTAAAACTATTGATTCGTCTATGAAAGTCGACTCAGAGTGGTTTGCATGAATCGTTGGGGTAATAAATCTTTAGCCCTGTCGGCGTGACGTCGATATGGAACTCAAGCCCCGCCCAGTTGTTGCGCACACAGACCCAGGAAAATTGAAACCCCCGGCCCCACCTACAAACACTGCAGAAAGAAAAAGAGGAAGACAAACACAGTAGCAGATCCCGGTTGAATCATGTCATGAAGACACTGTGCTCTGAAGTGTGAGGGAAAGTTAGTGTTATTTTCCCTACTCAAACACAAGGCTGTGAAGATTCAGTGGTTGAAGTTTATTTTTGCAGAAATATCTCAGCATTATAGCCCCAGCCTTGTGCTGGATTCCTGTCATTTTTCTGTCGAGTGCTTCAGCAATCTACACGCTTACAACGGGGCATTCGTCAACCGTTTGTTAAAGAAAGGATTAGAAAAGACTATTGATGTATGGGACTTTGTCAGAGCTTGACAAAAACTTTACAGTACACAGTTCATGGATCAGTTTCTTCCTCCATTTCACAAGTGTAAGTAAGTGCGATTAAAATGGTTGCCTCCTTGTTTTCTCTAACTTGCAAATTATGTATTTAATTGTGTTTTGTTACTTGTAGCTGCTTGTACTGTATCTGGTTAACTTCATTTTCTCATATCGTGTCTAAAACCATGTTGAAAACGCGACGTGTGCCGCTTTGTTTATGGATTTAAATGCGTTTGTGAGCTCACAATCCACTGCCTTTTGTTGCTGCTATAGCCACCGTCAGCTGTTCCTGCACACATGCGGCGGTAAAGTTTCAAAATAGTTCAGCTTTTGCCACTGTGTGGATTAATACTGAATGTGTGTCATATTTAAGAACAGAGCAATATGCTGGTGTTTAACTGCCCTGCTTTAATGCACTTCTGCATTGGGCTCTCATACACTCTGCCTACTTCAAAATTGTTGATAAGCCGCTTCACGCTGAACGCAGTCAACCAATCGCAATAGACTGGGTCATATAGGACCAATCAGCGCAGATTAGCATCGCGCTAAGCAGGGATTTGGGAACAAATGAATCGCTGAACGAATCATATAGGAGTCTTTGGGATAATTAGGTAAAAATAAATGCATATTATAAGACAATGAAAGTGTTTTTTGACCTTGCATGTATATTAGCCTGTTGTTGGAGACCCCCAAAACCAAAACATGACCTTTTTTAATGCACAATAGGGGCTCTTTAAATTAAGTTTAAGTTGTGAACTTTTGTTGTCATGACTTTTTGTCATATCATTATTTTACAGTGCAAATGAAAGTCAGTTTTAATAGTTTCAATAATTCAACTGCAGAAGTTTTGTTGTGGCCAAAAGATAAACATATACCACCTTGCCTCTCTTATTAAAAACCCATTTTAACTTTTATTTTAATTTACAAGAGCTAATAAGTTCAATACTTGACTCATTTTACCTAAAACAGTAGTTATTTGAATATTGGAAAGTGACGAACCCTTTTTTACATTTCCGGGTGTCTCAGAAGTGGAAGTTGTCACAGTTGGGCAAACTTAGAGCGCAGTGATTGGGAAGGTCCACAATTTCTTTTGTAATCCTATCTGATCAAATAATAAAAAATGAAAAAAAAAAATCCACAATGGTGTTTTAACAACTTTCCCAAAAAAATGAAAAGAAAACTAAATAAATTGTGTGAGACTAGTAAGGTTAATCAGGAAAAAAAAACAATGTTAAATTTACTGTCCTGCCCATTGACGCTGCATTACAAACACCTTGCATAAGTGGTTTTTGATGCACAGATGATATAATACAAAGTAAAGCTTTATAAATGTACATACATTTTATTAAAAATAAACAAATAAAAATATAGATATAAAAACTTGGGCAATGTGGTGGCGCAGTGGGTAGTGCTGTCGCCTCACAGCAAAAAGGTCGCTGGTTCGAGCCTCGGCTGGGTCAGTTGGCATTTCTGTGTGGAGTTTGCATGTTCTCCCCGTGTTGGTGTGGGTTTCCACTGGGTGCTCCGGTTTCCCCCACAAGTGCAAAGACATGCTCTATAGGTGAATTGGGTAAGCTAAACTGTAGTGTATGTGTGTGAATGAGAGTGTATGGATGTTTCCCAGTGATGGGTTGCGGCAGGAAGGGCATCCACTGTGTAAAACATATGCTGGATAAGTTGGCGGTTCATTCTGCTGTGGTGACCCTTGATTAATAAAGGGTCTAAGCTGAAAAGAACATGAATGAATGAATATTAAAAACCTTGAAGGAATTAAGATGCCGATGACCGGTAAAAGCATCACCGTCTTGTGAACAGGCTCCATATATTAAGTTTGCTCTAAATTATTTTGTCCAATTTGTTGTGAAACATTCAGTAAATTAGTTTAAATTAAATTATTAAATTAATTACAATATAAATTTTTTATGTAATTAAAAAGTTTAATATTAACACAATAAATTAGAGCAAAAACTAATTTACAAGTCATTTTTGTCTTTCAGGGTTCATACATTTTGTTACTACTAAAATTCCAGGACTTTTCCAGGACATTCAAGTAAATCTTCATGACCTAATGTTTCATGTAATGTCTAAATATATGTGGTAAACAGTATTAGTTTACAGTTATTTTTATATCTATGTAATATTTATTTAGATAATGCTTACACAACACTAATAATGTGAGAACATGTTTTTGGCCAGGAACAGTAAAGTAAAGACAACTAACCAATATTCAAGCATACAGATATTTGTTAAACTAATTTCCATGACTTTTCCAAAACATGTCATGTCAAAATTTTCCAGGTTTTCCATGACCATATAAACCCTGGTCTTTAGTTTTTGGCTAAGTGCTTCCTAAATTTTCAGATCAAAATTTTTTTATACACAGGCTTGATATTGTTGTCTCTCTCTTACCAGTTGGCTCTCCTGGCTGCATTGCTGCTGAATGAGTGTGAGCTGCTCCTCTAGTGATCGTTTCTGCTCATCCACCCTCTCCAGCTTCTCCTGCACCTCCTGCCGCTCGGCCTGAAGGCGGCCCAGCTCATCTGAGCCCTTCTGAACCTCCTCCTGCAGGTCCTGAGGGAAAGAAACGCTTTGTTTTCAGAGGACTATCAACACATCTTTATCGATCTAATAATAAACAGGAGTTCGTCACACTGACAACACTGTAGAGAGATAATGCTGCTCTTAAAGTGAAGATAAAAAGGGGCTAGGAGAAAAGATATTGAGATGATAAAGTGTTTAAACCAATTATAAAAGGCAAAAGCCCAAGTAAACAAAACAGAAATGAGACAAAGGAATTATATGCACAACAGCTTAAAGAGGTAGTTCACCCAAAAATGAAAATTACAACACTAAATAGCCTCATGGGGTTTTAAACCTTCATGAGTTTCACAAAAGAAGATATTTTGAAGGATGCTGGCACTGATTGACTTATACAGTAGGAAAAAAAGTCAATGGGTACCATCAACCAGCATTCTTCAGAATATCTTTTTTGCATTCAACAGAAGAAACTAATTCAGATGGAACAACTTCAACATGTTAAACACAGAAGCGAAAAAGAAAATTATGCAATGAACAAATTAATTCTGATTCCTGTACAAACTAAAAGTGAAACAACAAAGATCTAACATGTAAAATAAAAATAATCTTAAAATAAAATAAAAATTAATTCAAAAATAATTGAAAAAAAATTATAAAAAAAATACATTTAAAAATGAAAAAGTCAAAATAAAATACACTTAAAATAAAATACATTTAAAAATATTTTTTTATTAAAAATGAAATAAAATTATAAATAAAACAATTAAAAATAAAAAATGTAATTAAAATTAAATAAAATTAAAAATAAAATAATTACAAATAAACAATTTAAAATAATTAAAAATAAAATAATTACAAATAAAATAATTAAAAATAAAGTATTTAAAATAAAATCATTAACAATAAAATACATTCCAAAGTAAAATACATTTAAAATAAAAAAAAATGAAAAAAAATAATTAAAACTAAAATAAAATAATTTTAAAAAAAGTATTTAAAATAAAATAATTTAAAATAAAATAGTTAAAATAAATAAATAATAATAATTTAAAAAGTATTTAAAATGAAGTCATTTGAAATAAAATCATTTAAAAATAAAATTAAAAACAATATAAAATAATAAAAAATAAAATAAAATAATTAAAAATAAAGTACTTAAAATAAAATCATTCAAAATAAAATTAATCTTAAAAAATATATCTAAAAACAAAAAAAAATTAAAAATGAAATAAAATCATTAAAAATAAGATACATAATAAAAAAATAAAGTATTTAAAATAAAACCATTTAAAATAAAATACATTAGAAAATTAAAATAAATGTAAAAAAATAAATTAAATTAAAAATAAAATACATTTAAAAGTAAAAATACATTTAAAAAATTTGTAAAATAAAATAATGAAAAATAAAATAAAATAAAAATAGTGCAGGTACACCTCCTCCTCAATGGAAAGTGTAATGTTCAACCTCACGTAGGCATCAGAGTTTTGAGCATCATCTATGGCCTTGTCCAGTGACTGATCTCATGGACCATTGATGAGACCACAAGACACTGCATTGATGTGTTTTATGATTTGTGTTCACAGCCTCAGT